>MCJB01036540.1:176266-197053 GCA_002018475.1 Nicotiana obtusifolia
GGGGGGGGGGGGGTGTGATTTTAATGTAATACTAGATCCTATAGAGAAACTGGGAGGTACACCACACAGGCGGATAGGAGCTTTGACTTTGCTGCTTGTATGGATGAATGTGGGATGGTGGATGCAAGGTAAGTAGGCTCTAACTTCACCTGGTGTAACAATCGAAGACCTAGTAAAAGAATTTGGAAAAGGCTGGACAAGATCATGGTTAATGACTGTTGGAATGATAAGTTTCAGAACACTGTTGTTAGACATCTCAGCAGGACTACTTCAGATCATAGACCATTGTTGTTGAGGTGCTTCTCAGATCAACATGATGGCATAAAATATTTTAGGTTCCTCAATTTTTGGGTGGAGCAGCCAGAATTTATGATCTGGTAAGAGAAACCTTGGACATAGAAGTCTCTGGTAACTCTATGTGGAGGTTTCAACAAAAGCTTAAAATACTGGGAAGAAGACTAAGCAGGTGGTCTAGGGAAGGTATTGGTGATGTATATCAAAAAGTCCATGAATGGGAAGCTGCTATGCAAAATTTGGAAGAGCTTGATTCCATTGACAATAATGAGAACTCCAGGGAAGAGCGAAACAAAGCACAGGCTGAATATGTAAAATGGATGGCCATGCAGGAAGACCTACTAAAACAGAAATCCCGAGTCAAATGGCTTGAGGAGGGAGACTGCAATAGTAGGTACTTTCACAATACTATCAACAACCAGAGAAGAAGGATGCATATATATAGAATCAAGAATAGAACAGGGAGGTGGATACAGAGAGAAGGCAAGATATCAAAAGCTGCAATCAGGCACTTTGAAAAGCAATTTAACCTTCCATCTATTGAGGTCGATGGCGACACAATCAGTTGTATTCCCAGACTGATATCGGAAGAAGACAATACAATGCTATCAAGAATGCCTGATGAGGAGGAAGTAAAGGAAGCTGTGTACGACTTGAGCTCTAAAAGCTCAGCTGGACCAGACGGATTTAATGGTATGTTTTATCATAAATGTTGGGATATCATCAAAGGGGATGTAGTAGAATTTGTGCGAGCTTTTTTAGGGGTAATAAGTTAACTACATTCTACTCCCACACATGTCTTTCTTTGATTCCTAAAGTTGAATCTCCCTCATTCTTTTCAGAGTTCAGACCTTTTAGTCTTAGTAACTTTTCTGCCAAAATCATCTCTAAAGTTTTAGCTAGGAGATTGAATCCTTTACTCCCTGATCTAATATATGAAAATCAAAGTGGTTTTGTCAAGGGTAGATTGATTATGGACAATGTACTCTTAGCACATGAAATAGTGCAGGGGTGAATCAACATAATAAGGGGGAAACCTAGTGATAAAGCTTGATATGGTCAAAGCATATGACAGAATATCATGGAATTTTCTTATTTCTCTGCTAAGGAGATATGGATTTTCTGATTGGTGGTTAGATGTAGTATGGAGATTGGTTTCAAAGGTGTGGTATTCAATCATAATTAATGGATCAAGAAAAGGATTTTTCACTTCTTCACATGGATTAAAGGAGGGGGATCCACTGTCTCCGTCTCTTTTCATACTTGGTGCAGAGGTATTATCAAGGCTGTTGAATAGATTACATGATAAACCAGAATTTGTCCCCTTCTCAATGAACACTAGGGGACCAAAGGTGAACCATCTTGGATATGCATTGATATAGTAATTTTCTGTGCTGGGAAGAAGAAAACAGGTGAAGCTGATAATGAAGCAAGTAAAGTTATATGAAAAAAGCTCCGGACAAAAGGTCAATGAGGACAAGAGTTTTTTCTGCACCGCTCCAAAGGCCTCAATCTCCAGAACCAACAAAATGATAGACAGAACTGGTTTCAGACACAAGTTATTTCCTTTCACATATTTGGGATGTCCTTTATTTGTAGGAAGGAAGAAATTGAAATACTTTGATGACCTAGTAACCAAAATTGTTAAAAGACTATAGGGGTGGCAAAGTAAACAATTATCATATGGGGGCAAAGTGATTCTCATTCAGCATGTGTTACAGGCAATTCCAACTTATACATTGGCGGCAATGGACCCGCCCAAAAGAACTTTCAAGCTAATTGAAAGACATTTGGCTAGATTTTTTGGGGTAAAGACAATGGCAAAGACAAACTCCACTGGAGTTCATGAGCAAAATTGTGCTGGCCCAAGGAGGAAGGGAGGATTGGAGTTAGAACACTTGAAGAGATTAGTGATTCTTTTGCCTTTAAAAGATGGTGGAGCTTCAAAACACATAAATCTCTATGGGCTACATTTCTTAAAGCGAAGTATTGTTGCAGAGTCCATCCTGTGGCTAAGGCTAAAAATGGGAACAGTCTCATACATGGAGGAAGATGCTACAAATCAGAGAAACAACAGAAAAGAACATCATATGGAGGATACAAGGTGGCGATAGTAACTTTTGGTGGGACAATTAGACTGATAGAGGTGCATTGGCTAAACTATGCCCTGATCAGTCTAGATCAACCAAACTTACAGTAAGAGACTTTATACAAGAGGGACAGTGGAATCACGCAAAATTAGCAGCGGTTTAACCAACACAGTTGATGCAACACATTGAGAATGTAAGTTGGGAAATCAAACAAAGCCTGATTATGCTATATGGGATCCTGGTGCTGATGGTAACTTCACTACCAAATCTGCCTGGCAGAGTGTCGCACAACAGAGGCAGAAAGATCAACTAAAAGGTAAGGTATGGCTGTGGCATAACAAACATCCATTTAGAATTTCTTTTCTGTCATGGAGGTTAGTTCAAAAGAAACTGCCTTTTGGTGATGTTCTTAGGAGATTTGGCAAAAACATGGTGTTTAGATGTGTTTGTTGTAACAATCATAAAGTAGAGACTATGCATCACGTATTTGTGGAGAGTGAAACTGCCAAAATATTATGGCACTCTTTTGGTGCACCACTGGGAATAATAGGTGGTCGGACTGTAAGGAGTATTTTAGAAGCATGGTGGAGAACTAAACCAAGAAATGGGGTCATAAGATGGTTTTGCACATTACCCCTATTGTGATTTTTTGGGAGATATGGAAACATAGATGTTCTTGTAAATATGGAGACCAAAGAAAGATGTGGTACAGGCAAATGCAACAGCATGTATGGTGGAATATCAGTAAGATATTAGGATTAAGCTTCCCATCTTGTGTGTTGGGAAACACTTGGAATGAGCTCTGTGAAAAGCTGAAAGGTTGAAGCCAATCCTCAAATGGACTCTTATCCAATGACTTAAACCTCCTTTGCAAAAGGTTAAGATAAATACTGACGGGACTTACTCTCAGGATAAAGCAGGAGTCGGGGGCACTGTCAGAGACACTAGTGGAAACATGATCATGGCGTTCTCAATTCCAGTTGAATGCAACAACAATAATCAGACAGAAGCTTATGCAGACAAGTTTGGGTTGGAATGGTGCATGCAACATGGATATTGGGATTGCATTATTGAATTGGATTTCCTACTCAGTGCTAATATGTTAGTGGATGGGAAACCAACAACCTTAAGTTGAAGGAAGTAATTGAAGATACTTCTCAGATACATTCCATGGCGAAGAACCACAAAACGAATTTGAGTAATGTCTTTACATTAAGATAAATTTAATTAGACAAGTACTTGACGCAGCTTGTGTTTTCAAATATTCAGTCCATATACATAAATTGCCCTACTTTATATTGGCGTTTGGGTGAGAGGGGCAAGCAGGTCGAAGCAAAATATAGAGTGGTAAAATTTGTAGTTTTCTGACCTTGCGTTATGCGTTAAGAATACATTTAAATTTGTAATAAAAAATCACACAACTTTGTTATTATATAAAATATCTCATTTGTTTCCTCTCATTGATTTTATATAATACTCAGGCAATGTTGAGTGACTTTTTTGTTAAAAATATTATTTGACGACTTTCGTGATACTTACTGTCACGATCCAAAATCTACTGTAAGTCGTGATAGCGCCTAATGCAACCGTCAGACAAACCAACGGTGATTTACTACTTTACTTACTCATTTTAGTATTTTAAGATCATAATTTTCCTTAATTGTACGGTATGAAATATAATTTATAAAGAGAATAAAATATCTACACGAACCTCAATAATGAATAACCCGAAGGAACCCCCAAAACCCGGTGTCACAAGTGTATGAGCATTTTCTAAGAGTACAATAACAATACAACATTTGTTCCGAATGTAATAAGACAGAATAAAATAAATAGTACAATGGAGACTCGGTGGACTGCGATGCGTAGTATGGATTGCAGCTCACATGAAATCTCCCCAACTAGTGCGCCTACGCGCCAAGGTGGTCCATAATAAACCAGTTAGATCCTGCACATTTAGTGCAGAAGTGCAACATGAGTATGTAAATCAACGCGTACCTAGTAAGTATCTAGCCTAACCCCGAAGAAGTAGTGACGAGGGGTCGATATTGACACTTACTAGAGGTCCAAACAAATAATATAATAATCCATAACATGTATGAAGTGCACATCAATAGTGAAGTAAATCTGTAAACCTCAAAAATTTCCAATTATTTCCTTTAAAGTACGAATTTCTCAATCTTATATTCTTTCTTAATATCTCCGAAAGTTGTTAAGTGTCATCATCAAATAAACCTGGAGTACCCTATAAAATGCGTGGTATCAATAGAGAGGTTGACTCGTGAATATTCGGGCTACAAGCGATATAACACGCGATTCTGCCGAGGTCGTTCGGACAGATTCAGAACAATGCGTACATTGCCGAGGGTCGCGCGGCACGAACCATAGATGCATCTATCTACTGCCGAGGCGTTCAGCCCGCTCCACAAGAAAAGGAAGAAAGTTACAAAATTACGAGACATATATTTGCAATACCAAACTAATATAATCTTTACTGTTTCTCAAATAACTTGCCCACAACTCAAAGTGTTAAGGCTGAGCCCGGTATGCATCTATTTATTTCTAAATCAAATTCAGTTATAACTTTAATTAATTAAACTAGCAGAATGAGTTCAAATAATTCAATTATACATGATAAAGTCCTAAGACTACCCGGACATCAACATGTTTTAGCTACGTTCGTACTCTCGTCACCTCGTGCGTACGTAGTTCCCACAACTAATTGCACATAACAATAAATATCAGCTAGGGGTGTTTCCGTCACAAGGTTAGACATGAGACTTACCTCACTCCAAAGCTTCATAATCGGCTCCAAGGCCTCTCTAACGTCTCAAACCAATGCCCGTCTCTCCAAAATTAGTCAAACAAAGGTGCAAACCAATCAAAATATACTCTAATACCCACAATTAATCAATTTAAATAATTTTCAACTCCGCTCGAAAAAAGTTAACCCACGTGCCCGGGTTCCAAAAATTTTCGAAGATAAATTTTATCCATAATACCAGAACTCAAATTATAACTTATCCAAATTCCAGGTCCAATTTTGTAGTTAAAATCCAAAAATACCAAATCTAGGTTTTTTACCCAAAATCTCACAATTTCTACTAGTTTTCATGCTCTAATCCACATATAAATCATGTATTTAACTTGTAATAGGTGGGAATCACTTACCTATGTTGCTTGATGAAAATCTCCCCTTGAAGCTCTTCAAAATTACCCCAACCAAGTGAAAATGAGAGAAAATGGGCCAAATCCTGCTTTTAAAAGTACTCTCTGCCCAGACGACTTTTTGCATCTGCGGTCCACTAGCAGCTTCTGCAGCTCCGCACCTGTGGACAATTTTATTGCGGGTGCGGCTTTCCATTTAGCCCAGCCAAGTCCGCTTCTGCAGACAAAAACCCGCTCCTGCGGCCACGCTTCTGCGGCGCCCTGATCGCTAGTAGGTCTCGCTTCTACTGAGCCTTGACCGCTCCTGCGGTCCAGCGCCAAAGGCCTAGCCCTGCTTCTGCGCTGCCTTCTCCGCTTCTGCTGATGCGCATCTGCGCCCCCAACTCTGCTTTTGTGGCCCTTCGCGCAGCTAAACCAGGACCGCTCCTGCGACCCCCCTTGGCCGTTTCTACGACGCCGCACCTACGGCAAAACCTCGCAGGTGCGACTACACCAGATGTGCTGCCACCAACAAATTTCATAAGGCCAAATTCAATCCGTTAATCATCCGAAATCCACCCGAAGGCCCCGGTACCTCGACCAAATATACCAACCAGCCCTAAAACATCATACGAACTTAGTTGAAACCTTAAATTACGTCAAACAACATCAAAATTATGAATCACGCCTCGAATCAAACTTATAAATTTCAATTTTCCAAATTCTATATCTTGTGTCAAAACGTAACAAATCAAGTCCAATTGACCTCAAATTTTGCACACAAGTCACAATTGACATAACAGACCGACTCCCACTTCCGGAATCAGAATCCAACTCCGATATCAAAAAGTCCACTCCCGGTCAAACTTTCGATAAATCATCCAATTTTCAACTTTCGCCAATTGACGCCGAAATAACCAACGGACCTCCAAATCAACATCTGGACACACTTCTAAGACCAAAATCATCGTACGAACCTGCTGGAACCTTCAAATCCCGATTCCGAGGTCGTTTACTCAAAAGTCGCACCTTAGCCAATTCTTTCAACTTAAAGCTTCCGAAATTCGAATTTTTCTTTCCAAATCAATCCCGAACTTCTCGAGACTAATTCCGACCACACGTACAAGTAACAATACCCGAAGTGAAGCTACTCAATGCCTCAAACTGCCGAACGACGCATTAGAGCTCAAAACGCGGTCGAGTCGTTACACTTACATGAAATTAAATAATTTTTAAATTATATGAAATAGTTTAGATAGAATATTTACCGCTTTCGCTATATTTATTATATTTTAAATCTTGCATAACGGACATGTCACTTCCACTTGGATTCTTAGAATCTCGCATGTTATGTTACATGATGTGTTTAAGAGAGTGTTTGGATTGACTTTAAGCTGGACAAATTAGCTTTTAAATTTTTTTAATTTTTTTTAGTGTATGGCAAAATTATAAAGTGCTTAAAATAAGTTTAAAACGGCTTAAAACAAATCAAAAGCAATAGGCTGGACAACTTCAACTTATTACTTTTTAACTTCAAAATTATTTCTGTTAAAAAATATTTTTTCTAAGCCAATCCAAATAGGCACTAGATCGGGTGGTGAAAGTTGGAGATTTGCAAAATCTTACTTTTGGACCCTGCCGCGATCTTATCCAGAAAATAATATATTGTTTAACTGTTTTTAAAATAATAGTTGAATTTATATATACATATACATATATATTATTTATTATATGAAAAATAAATTTTATATATTTTTTTGATTATTAAATATAAATAATTTTGGCTCAAACTAAAAGTGATAATTACCTTATTTATTAGTTCTACTCCGTAACTCTCAGGAAAGAAATTTAGAAGTTAGAACCTAAAAGGGTTCGAATGCTAAAATTTAATGCGTGCATACTTGATGCACTTGTGAACCCACATGTTATGCAATAGATTGAGCGAGCTATACTAAATATTTCATCTATTATATTATATTTTATGTGACACAATTACTATTTAAAAAGTTAAAAAAATATTTTATAATTATAATGTTATTTTGAATTAGTAACGATTGTAATTTGTAGTGCTTTTATGTAATCTTTCAATATATAATTTATTATAAAAAATTGTGAGAATTTTGTTCCAATTTGCACAAAACATTAAGTAACTTGACTTTGATGCTCCAAATTTTGCAACGTGAAAATGGAAGGGAGAGTTTACAAGTACTGACGACTAACGTTTGCATGAGTACTGGCATTTCCAAACTCCAAAATAATTCATGAATAGCTCCAAAACGACCATATATTGCAATAAAACGTAAAAGAAAATGAATTATGGACACGTGATTTTTTCTTTAATTATTTGTGGTACCAATTTGGATTTTAGCCTTAGTTGTATGATTTGATACTTCTTTTTTCAAATATGATTTGATACTTCACTATTGAATTTAAAATTAGTTGCGGTGTACTAAGAGACGAAAAACGTAAAGCGAGAGTTTATACTATGAGATAGAATTAAGAATATGAAAGGAAGAAAAAGTTCGATCATTAGCGAATAATTTTTATCGAATTGAAACAACTCTTTTTGTAATCAAAGATAGATCTAAAATTTTAATTTATTGAAAATGAAATACATTTTTACCTCATGTATATGTAGCAATAGTTATGCACTTACTTTAATATAATAATTAAATAATTAAAATTCTTCTATTTTATTCTGATTCGACGTTAGTATTAAATTTTAATATCTCCCATAACCGATTGGAGAACACTAGGTGCTGCCTATCCCGCTTACCTAATATTCTACATCCACTACAATTACAAATGTAAACATAGTCTATTCATTACTAATATAAATATCTTCGTTAATCCTTATCCTGTATTTACAAAAGCACCCAAGTCCAAAGACATCTTTGATCATTTCAATATCTTTACCAAAAGATGAGGCATGATGAGTCATGACAGCAATAGTCTGCGTTCACACGAAAGAAGAATCCGTTGAAAATGTAAGTGTAGTAAAATAACTAAGGCCCCGTTTTTCCATAATTTTTTTTTCTCTTTTTACCTAATGAAATGTACGAGCAAACATAATTTTAAATTTTAAATATTATTTTAAGTTAACTTTAAATACTATTTTTTTCAAAAATTATAATTTTTATGCCCAAATGTCTACTGAATATTTTACTCCTACATCTTTTATGCAAAAAAAGTATAGGTACTTTACTATCTTCTATAAATATTAGACTCACTGTCTTCATAATTATTCTCCTACTGTTTGTTAGAAAGTAATCTGATTTTGGTTTTTATGTATAATCTATACTATATTAAAAGTACGAAACTCTTAGCGAAATGTTGTTCGTCTTTTTTACCTTAAAAAATGAATTTCACATTGAATAAAATTGTAATTGTATTTTAATTATTTTCCTAATATGTAGGACTTTTAGATCATCTAAATTTTATTAATCCTTCCTTATTTGAACTATGTAAAAACTCCTAATATTTAGGAATTTAAAATTAAATAAGATTTTACTTTTATAAATATTTTTTCTTATTTAAATTGTATGACTATCACGATTCTAAGTTTTTAAAATGTTAGGAATACTATCGGTGGCATATCCATTCGTTCCATTTGAAAACGGGACACGAACTCTTTGAGGATCTCGTTATCCTTCTGTTTTAATTTGAAAAGGTCCGGTTTCCTGGTCTTGACCTTGATGGCACCAGCGTGTGGTTTCATGAAAGAATCAATAGAATTAGGAGGAAAATTGTGATACCATATCATAGCTCCCTTTGACAGGGTCTCCCTAAAATTTTTCAACAGAACAGACTCGATCTCATCTTCCTCCAAGCCGTTCCCTTTGATGGCACATGTATAAGAGGTTACATGCTCGTTTGGGTCGGTCGTTCCATTATACTTAGGTATTTCGGGCATACAGAATTTCCTGGGGATCGGCTTCGGAGCCGCGCTAGGAGAAAAAGGTTTTTGCACGAACTTCCTGGATTCCAGGCCTTTCAATATCGGAGGCGCTCCTGGGATTTGGTCTATCCTGGAATTGTAGGTTTTCACCTTTTTGTCATTAGCTTTGATTTTTTTCTCCTCTAACTCTATCCATTTTGTCAGCTCCTCGAGCATTTTTATGATCTCGGGGTTAATCAACGATTCATGTTCTTTTGACTTTTCTATGACTAGTTCATCCCTGCGGGTGACTTCCCGGGGTGGATCAGGCTTAACCCTGCTCGGTGTACGGCTTTGGTTATGCAACTGAGCTATCACCGCCTGTTGAGATTGCAGCATTTCGAAGATCACTCGTAGATTGATCCCGTCCCCTTCAATGGTTTGTGTGTGTTTTGAGTTGCTGATCGGGCTCCACCATGAATGCTATTTTCGGGGTCGGTAGGCAAATTTGCGTCGATAGTTGTTAACATCCAATTTTGTCCCTCTTTTCTTCCAAAATTTTTACTTGAGCTTCTAATATCGTTAAGAATATTTATTTAACTATTTTTATCCCAAAATAGATCTAATTAGTATCGAAAATAGTAGACCTTGAGGCGACCCCAGTTCCTGCACCGCTAAAGGTCAGTAAAATAATTCTTCTCGTTCTTTTCTTTGAAGATCTGAAACGATATATATTAGTTTCAATGTATCGTGGTTTGTTATGTGTTGAAATTTCGACTTAGAAATAGTTGGTATGTAGAAATCATGAACTTAGGTATCTTGGTTGAATATAAAACTATGAGCTCGATTATGTTTTATAAGAATAGAAATGCCGACAATTATATGTAGTTGATAAAATTATGCTTCAATAAAAATGCCGACAATTATATGTAGTTGATAAAATTATGCTTCTTCCTTCAAATGTCAACTTCTGCCATTTTCTTGATTTACCATAGGAAGTATGATGTTAGAAACATGACCATTTAGCTATGCAATTTAATGATGCCCTTAGTTAGCAGCGAGTTAAAGATTCTTTCTTTTAATAGGATTCATATATAAGATGCCTCTAACTATAGGAAACAGCTAAGGTAAGTGAGAGATAATTATTAATATGTAGATGTTTGCTTATTCTTAATATCTAGTTTGGAATTATGTCATAGGATTTACTTACTTGTTTATAGATGGTTATGGACTTATTTGTTATACATAAAGTAGAAATCGTACGGTTAGGATATCTATAATAGCTAAGCAATGGAACCAAACACACTTAGAATATATTCTTTGGAATATGATAATTTCTAGGAAGTTTCGACCTTAGCTTACCTTCATTTGACTTAACTGAATAATCGAGATGATGAATCCATTGTTTGAATAATAGTAATAAAAACTTTCATTCATTAATGGAAGCTATTTTGAACTCTTTGTTACATAATGATTTGTTTAGAGTATTTCTTATAATGGCCTGGAATATCTACGTACTTAAAATGGAGAAGCTAATTTTGAGTAATTTGGTAAATAACTTGTACTAACTTACTGCCTAACTGAAAAATTTGTAAAGAGAAAGAATTCTATTAAGGTCTTGCCTTATTTGTAGGGTAACAGTGGTCATACCCATGAGAGTTCGAATTTTACTCATTGTGTAGATATATATATTCCGAAACCTTTGCCATAAAAATATATGAGTACTTTATCAAGATGTGGTGCTGAAATATTAGATTGTCATGTGTATCTACTATTGACTTATTATTTTCGCTCGCTGAAAAGCATGCCATTAGGATATTTTAATGGCTAATCTTAAAACTTGAAGTAAAGATGTGAATGAACTCCTTGTAGAGTTATGCTTTATATTTATGAATCCTTACTTCATTTTTTTCTTTTATTTATCCCTTTAGATATTTGCTTTTTTAATTTTTATTTATTTATTTTTCTTTGTATATGTACGAGGAGTAACAAGAGTCTTAATGCAAGACTCGTCGCCCCGCATCGCACTAACATGAAGTCATTGATACGGAGTGTCAGGCTACATTGGACATCAAGAAAACAAGCAAATTTGCTTGGGGTCGCTTATGGCGGCTTTCATTATTTTTACTCATTATGTCTACATATCTGTTAATTTATGTGCCTTAGTTTTATTTTTATCTATAACTGATGATTAATCTTATCATGAGGAATTACAACTCTATAAGCAAGGTATTTCGTTGATTAAGGACTTTAAAACTTTATCACCTAGCGTGGTGGGGATGCCGTCTTTTAGACCTAAAAGGAAAAACTGTTTCTTTTTTATCACATCTGGATAAATGTGAACACAGTTTTAAAAACAAAAGTCTTTGAGTTGAAATTTGGTAGACATTTTAACTTATAAGAATTTCAGTGATTTCTTCAAGTCATTTTCTTGGAAAACAGAAGTAGTCTTTGAAGCTCATTTATAACGTGAAGGTTATAGTGAACATATTCATTAGTTATAAACTTTTGTCCGTTCACCTAAAGTATTTCAAAGTTGAATCATGGACTTATAGGTTGTTTTCCCTAAAAAACCTATCAAAGTGCTACGTTTTCTACAAGTTTTAATTTATTAATCTAAGTTTGGCTGGTTAATCGTTGTTAACGAATTCTAAAAGGTGCTATAAAAATCTTCCTTTTAAGATATTTAGAACCCTTACCTAGAATTTCTAAGGTTAAGTAGACCATAAAAACAGAGTTAACTTTAGGCATTGTTTTGTAAATAGGTGTCCTAATTCACCTTAGAATAAATTAGGTGGCGACTCTCTTAATTAATTAATATTGGAATTACCAATAGGTTATACTCTAATTTGACCTAGTTAAAATAGGGTATAACAATAGCCACATGTGAATTAACATCAATCGGATCTACGATCGAAATTCCAACGGGATCAACGGGCGGTACCTCTTTACGGAGTGCTATATTGTTATTTTCACCTTGATGATCGAACTCATTGTCAACTTGTACGGGCGTTGATTGAGACTTTGACATTTTGTGTTTTAGCTTGGAATCAAAGACACTTCAAAGAGCAAGTGTAAAGTAGTGTGTGTTATGGAGATTTGTACCAAACAACCACTATTATCCTTAGCCCACGGTGGGCGCCAAACTATTTACCCTCAAAATCGGATAACAATTGAATTTGTAAGTGATTTTAAGGATACGTGATTTAATTTGATACTAAACGACAAATCAGATTGCAATTGAAATAAGTAATGAGAAAGTGAATGCAAACCGCTTAAGTTGGACGGTCTTAGAGCCTTTGAAGGTTAGCCACCCTCGAACCAAAATACTTTTATTGGTAACAGAACAACAAGAGAGTAATAAGAACTTGAAGAGAATAGTAATATATTACTTTAGGATACGTGTTACAATATCCTTTATAAGTAATCAGACTCCCTTTTATATAGCAGGGGAGTCCTACCTTAGATACAATTCTATAAAAGTTAAAAATATCCTGGTTTACTGATTTGCCGGTCCTTTACTGACACGTGCCGAGATTCCCGCTAGAATATCCGATCAGCTACGAATATTTCGGCCTTCCATTATTTCGGTCTTCTATTGTTTCATACCGGCAATATTTCCTCAAGCTTATTCGGGGTCAGGGACGATTCTGAGATCGCGGGCTCAATGTTCCTGAGGACGGATGTTCTGACTTCGTGTTCTGGTTCGATGAGATTGGAATCGATCTTCAACCATTCGCGTTCTGAGCCCAATTTGTTGCACAATGATCGAGTCCGATTTCGACCGTATACATTCGTTTGACATTAATTACGAACATAAACACCTCTCTTTCGTCTAAGATGGAACTAATTTTTCTCTCCCTTTAATATTCCTTCTAGATCATTGTATCATCCAACGCATTAAATTTATAAGCAAAGTCGGTATCCCAGTTGTTTAAGAATCATATGATTGATTAGTTAAGTTCCTGTAATTTTTGTGGACGTAACAATATGGTATTTGCAAAAGGTAAAACTTATTTGTTCATACTTATTTACTATGATTAAGTTATAAATTAAGGGGAGAGTGTGTATTTTTTAATTATGGTCTTTACAAATTTAAACCTTTCAAATGCCTCATGGACAAACTTTGGCTTCGACAAGGATACTAAAATTGAGCCCGGAGGCCACAGCCTCGTAAACCAATAAGTTACAACAACAACAAATTCAGTATATTTCCAACAAGTGGGATATAGAGAGGGTAGTGCGTATGCAAATCATACCCCTACCTAATAAAAATAGAAAAATTATTTCCAAGAAAATCGATAAATTATCACAAAGCTAAGTGTATTTTATTTTTCAAGTTAACAATATTATTTATTACGAAGAGTTACTTGTAATTATCTTCTAATCACTTAACGAGTGTATGGAAGTTGAATAAAGATGTACTCAATCATTGAGCTAGGATGAGTTACGTAGAATAGTTGTAACATGCGCACTGCCCAGGATAGTGCAACTTCCACTGAGAAAAGGGAAACAAGAAAGAGACCCCACGAAATTCATACAATGGGTAGTTAATTTGGAATATTGTGGACGTGTTATGAAAGCGTCACTTCAGCTTCTTGTAATCTCATACGAAGTTACTGTTCCCAAAATAACGTGTGAACATCAATAGAAAAAGGCTTTAGAAAAGTAGACATATATATATATATATATATATATATATATATTGCTTCCCACTTTACCAATTACCAAACCTTACACTTTCTTGCATCACATTTCCTAGAATAAGAAAAGCGTCTTGGTTTTACTGTTCCAAACCCCTTGCCGAGTTGCAAAGTGAGTAAAGATCATTGGTTTCACGTATAATTTACAACAATTAGCATGGGAAGTTTATTTTTTCTTTTTCGGTTGCGACTTGTGATGGCAGAATTAAGAAGCTGATGCTGGCTTTACTTAGGATCTTCAACTGGTTCGTTAGTTTGGAGGTAATTAATTTGCTATGAAATTCTTTACCAACTACTTGCATCACTCTTTTAAAGTTTGTTCTCTTACTTTCTTCTTTGAGAGCAGAGCAGAATCTAGTATATAGACAGAGACGGATTTAGGATATAAGTTTTATGGATCAATCTTTAAGTTTTTATAGCATTGAATGTACTATATGTTCAAAATTATGGGTTCAGACCTACTATTTGTTGCAATTTTTGTGAACTTTTACATATAAATATACTCTCTTCGTGCAACATACTGGGTTCAGTTCAACCCGGTGCCCGTGTGTTCGTAAATGTGATCTTAGTATATATGTATAATATTTTTTTGTATGTATACATAGTTAGAGTCAAATAAGCACATAAAAGTGTTATTGCTTTGGTTAAAGGGGATAGAGAAGGTCAGAAGGATATTTGATCAGATGTTGATATTTTTCTTTAAGAGCATCATTTATGGATAGTTAACTACTCTAAATATGAAAGACGAAAAGAATGTTTCTGATGTTAATGTTCTAAGTAGCTCTCAAAAAAGGGTCCTTTTGGCTGTTTACTGGTAATTAATCCTCGTCAAATTAAAGAATCACTATACATATGTTTCTCATCAGTTCCAAAATTTTGTTCATAGTTCCCAAGCTCATTAAGATATCACCATAACGAGCTATTGGACACTTGTCTTCGATTTATGTCACTTATAATATTTAAAAGATTAATTGAAGACAGTTGATTGCAGCAATCTTGATTGGGCCTACAGATATGAGTAATTGAAGACAGGAAACAGGGCAGGTTTGACACTGGTTCAACTCTTTTAAATGCTATCTTCCCTCTCAATCTTCATAACCAACCTCTTGAATTAATCCTTTGTTTTATTGACAGGTCAACAGCTGGGGAACTCTCATGGCATTCTCATTTTCTCTTGCAGCCTTTATTCACCCTCAACTCCGCCATGTTGTAGCGAAGATGTCTCTCTTTGACACAATCTTGTTCTATGTTAGTTTTCTCTGTTCCCTTCTTTTACCATGTGATATTATGCTTTACAAACTAGAATGTTGTTTTTACTGATGCTCCTGTTTTTGATATGTCAGGTGGTACATCTTTTGGACAAGTTTGATCTATGGCATAGATTACCAGTGTTACTCGGGTTGGCTTACCTAGGTCTAAGAAGACACTTGCACCAGCGATACAACCTTTTACATGTTGGAAAAGTTTATGGCAAGAAATATGACACAGAAGAGTTCTCGTATCGGACTGCTGATGGTACGTGCAATCATCCTGCGGATCATTTAGTGGGCAGTCATGGAACCTTCTTTGGGCGCAACATGCCACCATCGACTTCAAATTATGGGGTAAGCTAACAATAGCAATCGATCATGATATGCTCACGGGGTCTGGGGAAGGGCCGGACCACAAGGGTTTATTGTACGCAGTCTTACCCTGCATTTTTGCAAGAGGCTATTTTCACAGCTCGAACCCGTGACCTCCTGGTCACATGTTAGCAAGTTTACCGGTCACGCCAAGGCTCCCCTTCACTATGCTCATTAAATCATGGCAAAATTCACAGCATTATGTTCCTGTCAAAGCTTTCTTTGATTCTTTCAGCTGTATTGAACCTGTTTCAATTCTTTCATTCTGATAATATTTGATAGCTAATTAGCATAATCCAATAAAGGCGCCTTAGTCATATCACTATCTGAAATCTATAGCTTGATATCTCTCGTTCACGTATGAGTTATGACAATATCATTTCATTATGCAGATGTTGGAACCTCATCCAGTAACAGTGGCCACAAAGCTTTTGGAAAGGAGAAAGTGCACAGATTGCGGGAGCCAATGCAACATGATAGCGTGCGCGTGGGTACAATTTATGATCCATGATTGGAATGACCATATGGAGGACACTGAACAGGTACCTACTTCTAACTTTTCAGTAGCAGTATTTACTTTGCTTTATGAGGATATTATTCTGGTTGATAATTAAGGAAAGTTATTGAAGGTTGTAGGGAATATATCACTGTTTTCATTTTCCTTTGTAAGAACTAGAGGAGATTAAAAGGTGAAAGTGGGCTATATGCACTTAAAGAAATAGAGTATTAGTCATGGTAAAGTGTTTTATGTTTCTCTAACACAAATTTTTCGGCAGGTGGAGCTTAGAGCGCCTGAAGATGTTGCAGCAGGGTGCCCGTTGAAGTCATTTAAGTTCTTTAAGACCAGAAAAATTCCTGCAGGTTCACCTGATCTGAAGTTTGGGCATTTGAATTCAAGGACCCCGTGGTGGTGAGTAGACTCAAAAACTTATAAATCCCCATAGAAAACCTAAAAGGTTCTCTCATATTTTGAACTTTTGTGACTTTATTTGTACTTCAATTCACTCCAAAGCGAGAAATAAAACTAGATACCCTACTGGTGATGGACTAAGCTAATAATATAACACACTGGTGGAAAAGAATTATCTGTTAAACCGACAAGATTATTGGACAAGGAAAGAAGAACAAAGATAAATACATCATCAAGTCCATGCTCTTGCATCCCAAAATCTAAAACTGTCATAAATTTACAAAAGCATGAATACACCCACAATCGAATGGTGCTAATAGCAGGTTATTCTTTTTTAATGAAGAGAAACTTCAAGAGAGACTATTGCATGTTATATTCAGTCAAGCAAAATAGATTCTATTAAAATCAATAGTAAACTCAACTAAATACTGTATCAAAGTGCTGCTTAGTAGCGTGCTAAAAGAGTGAAGTAACAACTACAGTGGAGATGGAGGGGGAAAGGAGGCGGAAATGGTCAACTCTTGTCCACACTGTCCAATTGGAACTCAATTTGTATTCTTACTTCATTTTAATGCAGATTGGAAGTTAGTCTAGTGATGGAGTTTTATTTCATCTGGAATTATATATGTTCCTACTGTTTTGCTAGGGATGGGAGTGTAATATATGGGAATAATAAGGAGGGCATGATTAGGGTGAGAACATTTAAGGATGGAAAGCTCAGGGTCTCAGGAGATGGACTTCTTGAACATGATGATAATGGCATTCCAATATCTGGAGATGTTCGTAACAATTGGGCAGGCTTCTCTCTGTTGCAGGCCTTGTTTATGAAGGAACATAATGCCATATGTGATATGCTAAAAGTATGCTTTTCTTTTCAGCTTCTTCAGGATAATTTTGCACCTTAAAAGAAATGAGTTTGATTAAAAGCCTGATTTTTGTTTCAGGATCATTGCCCTGAATTTGATGATGAAAAGCTGTATCGACATGCAAGATTGATAACTTCAGCAGTCATTGCTAAAATCCATACCCTTGATTTGACAATTGAACTTGCTAAGACTGATACTGTAGTTGCGGGAACGAGGATCAACTGGTAAGCCCACTGCTAAATACTGCTGCTATTACTGTGGTTGAATTAACAAACAGCTTCCCAGTATTCACTTAGTTGTCTTGATCTTCTAAAATGCCATGCATCATGCTTTGCATTGCGAATGACTATAATATTAACTATTAATGTTAATTAACAGAGTGTACTTTGATTCAGGTATGGATTTTTGGGGAAGAAAATCAAGGATTTGTTAGGACCTAAGTTTGGACCAATTCTGAGTGGATTAGTTGGTCTTAAAAGGCCCAGAGATCACGGGACTCCGTATTCATTGACTGAAGAATTTGTTAGCGTCTACAGAATGCACTCACTTTTACCTGACAAAATTGTTCTGAGGGACTTGAAGTCGACTACTTCAGAAGACAAATCCTTGCGTATTCAAGAAGAGTATGTTCTCCAATTACACGTTTTACATTATAAACAAGTTGTTCCCTTGCTATATGACAATTTTTTAGATAAAATCTGGGAATTGATTTCAGGACATGAATAAGAATCTGATCCATATATATGAATTATAACACAACAAAGGCCAGATCTGTTGAAATCTAGAAGTAAAATAGTCAGGAGATGTGCTAATAAAAAGGAAAAGAACTTGTTAGGACATATGTATTTCTAACTGTCTAGTTTGATCAGGATTCCTATGACGGAAATGATTGGGAAAGAAGGAGAAAAAAGCTTGTCCAAAATTGGTATAGAGCAGATGCTCGTATCTATGGGTCATCAGTCATGTGGAGCTGCTACATTGTGGAATTATCCAACGTGGATGAGGAATCTTGTTCCTCATGATATTGATGGAGAAGAAAGACCAGATTTAGTTGACATGGCCGCATTAGAAAGTATGTTACCATTCTTCCCTATTGACACAAAATGTTGTTCTCATATTTCATAGAAACTACATACTGACTTGCTATTTTAATAATCTAGTTTATAGAGATAGAGAAAGGGGAATTCCACGGTACAATGAGTTTAGAAGGAATTTGCTGATGATACCAATTAGCAAGTGGGAGGATTTAACTGATGATGAAGAAGTAATTGAGGCTTTGCGAGAAGTATATGGTGATGATGTTGAGAAGCTAGATCTCCAAGTTGGTCTACACGCGGAGAAGAAAATTAAAGGCTTTGCCATTAGTGAGACTGCTTTCAACATATTTCTGCTCATTGCTTCAAGGTAAGTCAGTATGTTGCAGTAGTATGTGCAAAATATAGAATTGGTCTTTGTGCTAATACGCGTGACAATCTTTTTTATTTTCTTCAGGAGGCTAGAAGCTGATCGATTCTTTACAACTAATTTCAATGCGCGAACCTACACAGAGAAAGGCTTCGAATGGGTTAACAAGACAGAGACATTGAAAGATGTTATAGATCGACACTTCCCTGAAATGACAGAGAAATACATGAGATGCACAAGTGCATTCGCAGTGTGGAATTCAGACCCAAATCCTAGACGTTATTTACCTCTCTATCTGAGACCAGCAACCTAGTATGTTTTTTAGGATGTGCACTTTGTAACCTGTGTATGGGATGAATATGTAATACGGTATAGACCACGTTAAGTTTGAAAGTATAATATGTAAGAATGAAAAAACGGAGAACAAAAATAATTTCCTGTTGCGTATGTAAATGGATTAGTATGTTTGAGTGTGACACGCTTGACTATGCAAGTGCGTTAACTTTTTGCTGTCCAGTGACTCCATAGGAGAATAAAAATTATTTCCTCACCTTCTTCAGGTCGAAAATTAATTTATATAGGTAAGGCTTAACGCATATCTCCATTTTGTTTGTGACAGAAGATTGAAGCAGTCACATATTGTATGAATTAAAATGCGGAATACAGTCTTGTCAACTAAATATCCGCGCTAGTATGAAATAGCCCTTGAGGCTTTCATTTTGAGAGACTATTTCGTTGAATGATAGAGTTCTCTATTAAGATGTGTAATGATGGATTGTCATTATTGTCACTGTCAACGATAATTTGTTCAAGGTATGTTCTTCAAGTTAAATCATACTTTCGCTTGAATGAATCTAAGCAGTCCCTTATTACAAGAATAGTCTAAACACGTATATGCTAAAGACCTAGAAATTTAAGTAGTCACTTAATATAAGTATAGCCTCTAATTACATGTAATTTTCTATTGGTGGCAAATTACACACATAACCTCCTCTCCTGATTGCGAAAGTAGCCACAATTAACATTCAAAGCACTATAATGAGGACACTCTTACAATGACCAGTAGAGAGCTAAACACAGGCAAAAATGAATTTTCTTATTATTCGATGATGAATAATAATTCCTTGCCCTGATTTTGTTTGCCTTCGCTTTTTTATGCTTTTAATATTGTATACTTAGAAAATGTAATTTTTTTTCTTTACGAGTGTGTTTGGTGTGAAGAAAATGTTTTTCATGGAAAATGAGTGGTTTTATCACTTATTTTCTTTTGTTTGGTTGGTGAGCGAAAAACTTTTTCCGAATTTTTTTTTCTAGTCTTTGGTTAGAGAGTAAAAAATATTTTTCTATGCTACTCTCCTCACCCCTTCTCCCAAGTCCCCATGTTTCCTTTCCCTCCCCCCATACCCAACGTTCCTCCTCCCCCCCTCCCCCTACCCAACGTTTTTAGGACTCTATTTTCTTTAACAATTTAATTATTCTTCTAAAAAATTCACATAAACCCAAAGAAACTAATGTGCTATTTTACTTTTTTACGCAAAACAACGTTGAAATTTATGCTCCATAACCTCTTTTTCTGGTTGAAAAAGAAAGCACTCTTTCTACAACATGAAAATAAAATAATTATTTTATTGGAATTAAAGAAAATATTTTTTCTACATCATGAACAGAAAATACTCATTTTGTTGAAATGAAAGAAAATACTTTTTCTACGTTATAAAAAGAAAGTACCTTTTTTTGTTTAAATGAAAAAACTACTTTCTTATATCATGAAAAAAAAAAAACTTATTTGTTGAAATGAAAAAATAATATATCTATAAAATGAAAAGAAAATACTATTAATAATATTTTTATTTAGGGTGGGGGTGGGGTAGGGG
>MCJB01036540.1:201575-233270 GCA_002018475.1 Nicotiana obtusifolia
TCTGCAAGCGGACAATATTCGACTCCGGCAATGCCCTAATAACCGCTGCTAAGAACAATGCGGCGTTAATCTGCCTAATTAAAAATACCCAAAATGATTATTCATCGACGGAATGGTGAGACGGAGAAGGGAGATGAGAATGGAGAACGAAAATAAGAAGGAGAAAGAAGAAGGAATCTGTAAACTACAAAGCACAAAGCAGCCCTAATTTGAGAGAAGGGAGATGAGATGGAGGCATTAATTTTATTTTTCTTTTTTCTTTAAGAAAATAATATATAATAAGTATTTTAGTAGATAGAATATAAAAATAACGTGGAATATGATGTGTCATCCACATCAAACAAGTGAGATACACACATAGTTAGAGGGGTTTAAAATATAGGTTTTGATCAAGTTAAAGTGTTTAGACGAAAACAAGTGAAGTAGGAGGACGGGGATGTCAAACCGGAAAAAGTATAAGGGCATACTAGGCTATTCTGCCTACTTTTTATTATATATACTCTATGTGACAATATGAGCTGGCAATAATTTGTAAGATTTTGAAATGTCAATAATGTTGATTGAACACTGGTTGTGTAACTAAAAGTTCATCGATAATTCATTAATTACCTCATGATTAATTGCAAAATAAACTGTTCCATAGAGGAATTGTGTAACGACCCGATCGGTCGTTTTTCTTTCTAGATCTCTGTTCTCCTAAATATGACTCCCTGTATGTGTTTTTACTGTTTTATGACCTGCGGAGTTGTTAGTTCGAAATTTGGAAGAGTTCGGGTTGAAATCGGAATTTGAGGTAAGTGATTTCTATCCAATGTGAGTTAAATACATAAATTATGGGTAGGTTTTAACATGTAAATTTGTGAGTATCATGGGTTTAGATGAATAACCCTAGTTTTTGATAAAAATGGGATTTACCCACGAAAATGGTTACGGGATTGAGTGAAAATTATATATTTGAGTTCGTGAGGTTAAGTATAATAACTTTCTTCGAAAATTTCCGGAATCCAGGCACGTGGGCCCGGGGATGAATTATAAAGAATCTTCCAATTTGGGTTGGGTAATTACTCTAATAGTTAAGTTATGAACTTTGGAACATATATTGATTTATTTATACAATAGTTACTAGTTTCGGCACCGAGTTGAGGCTTTAGAGAGAATTTGAGACCGGAAAGCGAGCTTTAAGACGAGATAAGTCTCTTGCCTAACCTTGTAAGAGGAAACTCATCCCCTTAGGTGTATTTTTGTTGTGAATTATATGTGTGCGGAGCTACATACGCACTAGGTGACGAGACTCCATGCATAGCTATATTCTACGTGATGTCCAGGTAGTCTTAGGCTTACACCATACCTCTATTTAGAATTTTGATATTTTATTGTTAGACCATAGTAAGTGTCGAAGTCGACCCCTCGTCACTACTTCTTCGAGGTTAGACTAGCTACTTACTGGGTACTTGTTGCTTATGTACTCACGCTACACTTCTGCACTAACCATGCAGGATCTGAGGCAGGTGCATCTAGACATCATCCCAGCACACACACCTGATATGTCGAGACTTAGCGGTGAGCTGCCTTCCGAGCCCATTTTACAGCACCCGAAGTCTTTCTTTTGTATTTACTTTCTGTTTACTTTACTTCAGACAGTAGTTTAGTGTTTTGTGTATTCTACTAGTAGCTCATACACTTGTGACACCAGGTCTTGAAATTTTTCTAGTAGACAGTTAATGATTTTTGAGTATTTATTTCACTACACTTTTTTTTTGTGGCAAATTATACTACTAGGCGGTCTGCCTAATAGCTATTTTATTACTAATAAAAGAAAAAAACCACAAAGGAAGAGTACAAGTAATGGATGCAAAAGCTATAGTAGTGTTGCCTCTATGCCTTGGCTATATAATCACTCCTCAGCGCCTCCATTGCCTTATGATGGCAGTTTCATGCAGAGGATCTAGTGTAGCTGCCTGCAAATTCTCATAAGGGCATATAATCTCATAGCCATTTAGATATATTCCCAAAGGCATAGGAATATAGCAGGCACACACTGGGCTAGACCTTACCTTACAAATCCTATTGGGGTATGAATAGCCTCATCTCCTAACAAGCATGTAAAAAATAAGAACTAGAATGAACAAGATATTCTATGATCATCATAGAGCTTATAATACACTCTATGATAATATTATACATGATTATGTTAACAAAATGATAAAGTAAGATGTAGTAGAAGTTAGAGTCTTGCCCCTTCTTATCCAAACTTGTGATTTCTTCAAGTTGTAGTTCTTTGTCTTCTTCATCACACCTCTTTTAATATGTATTCAAAATTCATCATTTCCTTTTGGAACGGTTGGACCTCGTTGACATGGTTGGGGCAGCCACTTTTTGCTTTGCGACTCTCATTGGGAGTCGCCTAATATATACTTCCTCATTCACATTGCCATCCCAACTCGTCTTCCTTGTATGTGACTTGTTACTTTTGCCACTATGCATAGGTGATACATCTCCACCTATAGCAGCTTCTGCCCTGCATTGAGCTAACACCTCTTCTTCTTCACCTTCTTCATCGATATCAACACCAAAGTTGCCCTCTTGGTGTTGGTTTGAAAGCACTTGTTCAACTACACCACCTGGTTCAAGTGTCTTTGCCACTATACCAAGAGGTTTAACTACGGAATCTTGAAATTGAACATTTTTGTTAATGTTCTTACCTAAAAATTTCAGCACTTGTGCAGTTGTTTTTGAGTCAACTGAGTATGCACCTTTATGAGGTTTTGGATTGTCCAAAGCATCTAAAAGTGCCCAGTCATGATCTGAAATCATAGCCTTTTTTGAAGGCACAAAAGCAGGCGCAAACGAGCTTAACTTTTTCTCAGGAGAACTTGAATTACTGTTGTTGTTTGGTACCTTTGGCAGGCTACTTGAAAGCTAACTAGCTCTCTCATATTCATTTGCATGATCGTCACTATCATCGCATAATCCTCTTCATCTTCCTCCACTTGGTCTACCCAAGTTTTGGTCCTTGACACAACAACACGAGCTAGATCGTGCTCATGTTTTCCACAACAACTACATTTGATCTTACAATTTGTTACATTTTATTTTATTAAATTCCTCATCTCTATCTTATGTAATTAAAAATCAACTATTTCAAAAATGTTAAAATAATAGATACACGGTTAGTTCACTATTGGCTTGTCTAGCGGCGGAGCTGGGCGCCATCATGGTTTATAGGAGAATTGGGTCGTGACAACATAGTATCAAAGCACTAGGTTCACGTAGGTCTCACAAGTTATGAGCATGCCTAATAGAGTCTTGTAGAGACGTCTGTACTTATCTTCGAGAAGCTATAGGGTGTTAGGAAAACTACTCTTTCTTCATCTCTTATCATGCAATTGAAGTTGTACTAATTATCTTTCTCTCATTCTCTCACAGATGGTGAGAACTAGTGTAGCGAATGTTCCAAACCATGGAGAAGTTGCTCCCCCTGTTGCTAAAGGCCGAGACAGAGGCTGAGGGAGGGCTCCAATTCGTGGTAGAGGATGAGGGTGTCCTAGAGTTGCTCCAGTTACACCACCAATGGATCCAGTAGAGGATCCCATTATTGAGGAGCAGGCTGAGGTGCCTGCAGCAGAGCTAGCCCCGGTGGATTTCATGTCCGCACTGGGATTCCAAGAGGTCATGGTTCGTATGCTACGGTTCATGGATACTATGACTCAGGCTGGTTTATTTCCAGCGGAGCCAGCCACATCTCAGGCGGGAGGGGGAGCACAAACCCCTACAGTCCAGGCTCCTGGGCATGCAGCTGTCGTATATCAGACCCCGGGTACACTACCCGTGGGCGGAGCCCAGCCAGTAGCAGCAGCTATCCCTGAGCCCAAACCAGCTGCGGCCAGTGAGCCGCAGAAGCTATTGGACAGATAGACCAGGCTACACCTTCCTGTCTTTGGAGGTGAGCAACATGAGGACCCCTAGGACTTTGTTGATCGGTGCAGGGACAGACTACATAACATGAGGATATTGGAGTCCCACGGGGTGGACATTACCACCTTTCAGCTGGAGGGCAGGCCCAGTAGATGGAGGCAATCTTATCTTCTCAGCAGATTAGCAGGTTCTCCTCCCATGACTTGGGACCAGTTCACACACCTCTTCTTGGATATATATATTCCACCCTCTCAGAGGGAAAAGTTGTGATTTTAGTTCGAGCAGCTCCAGCAGGGCCAAACGTTGGTGACCGACTATGAGGCGAGATTCTTTGAGTTGTCTCACCATACACTTATGATACTTCTGATCGATGCAGAGAGAGTCCGGAGGTTCGTTGCAGGTTTACACTCTGCTAGCCAGGCCATTATGGCCCGAGAGGTTGAGATGGGGACTTCTCACGAGCTAGTTGTAGAGATAGCTCAGAGGATCGAGGGTGCACTTCAGCGTGGTTGGGAGCAGGCTACGAGGAATTCGTGAGGGGTCGGTCTAACAGTGGTGCCCCGGTTGGGGGCAGGGGTCAATTCGTGAGGGGTCGGTCTAACAAGCCCACATATCCAACACCGTCGCCTCCTCGGAGTGCTCCAGTGCGGCACTATTTCAGTGCCATGCCAGAGAATTCCTATCGGCCACCAGCTATTAGGGTTCCTCCTGTGGGTATTCAGGCCATCAGGGTCAGACTTCCGGTCAGCAGCCTGCCATTCCAAAAGGTTGTTATGAGTATGGGAATCCGGGCGCACATGAAGAGGTTTTGTCTCAGACTTCGGGGCAAGGCAGTGCAGTAGGGACACCAACCTGTAATTACAGCACCAGCTGCCGCATCAGTTGTCCAGCCGCCCAGAGACGGAGGGCAGGTTGGTAGGGGCCACCCTAGAGGTGGAGGTCAGACAGATAGAGGCCAGTCAGGTAGTGCTCCAGTTAGATTCTATGTTTTTCTGGCCAGACTAGATGCAGTGGCCTCAGATACTATGATCGTAGGTATTATTTCTTTCTATGGTAGAGATGCTTCGGTACTATTTGATTCTGGGTCTACATATTCGTTTGTTTTATCTCTATTTGCTCATTTTCTGGGTGTTACTCGTGAGTCCTTGGGTACTCATGTTTATTTGTCCACACTAGTGGGCGATTATGTTGTTGTGGATCGGATCTATCGGTCCTGCATTGTTACTTTCTATGGTTATGAGACCCTAGCGGATCTTCTGTTGCTCGATATGACCAACATTCAGGTCGTCTTGGGCATGGATTAGATGTCTCCATATCACGCCATCCTTGATTGCCATGCCAAGATTGTTCCATTGGCAATGCCAGAGTTGCCTAGATTGGGGTGGAAGGGTTCGTCTGTCAGTACATCTAGTCAGGTTATCTCCTTTCTGAAGGCTCGACACATGGTCGAGAAGGGGTGTTTGGCTTATCTAGCTTATGTTCGGGACAATAATGCAGAGACTCCAGCGATTGATTCAGTGCTCGCAGTCCAGGAGTTCTCCGATGTGTTTCCTTCTCATCTTCCGGGCATGCCACCAGACGTGATATTGATTTTTGTATTGACTTGGCTCTAGGTACCCAACTTATATCTATTCCACAGTACTGCATGGCTCCGAAAGAGTTGAAGGAATTGAAGGAATATCTTGAGGAGTTCTAGCGAAGGGGTTCGTCAGACCGAATGTGTCGCCTTGGGGTGCACGGGTATTATTTGTGAAGAAGAAATATAGGACTATGCGGATGCAATCAACCGCCAGTTAGACAAAGTTTAAGTACAAGTACCTGTTGATGCGTATTGATGATTTATTTGACCAGTTGCAGGGTGCTAGGGTGTTCTCCAAGATCGACTTGAGATCAAGGTAACATCAGTTGAAAATTCGAGATTCGGATGTTCCGAAGACGGCTTTCTGGACTAGATATGGCCATTATGAGTTTCTAGTGATGTCCTTCGGTTTGACTAACGCCCCGGCGGCGTTTATGGATTTGATGAACAGGGTGTTCAGGCCATATATTGATTCGTTTGTCATTGTCTTCATTGATGACATTTTTATCTACTCACGTAGCATGGAGGAGCACGAGTAGCATTTGAGAGTGGTGCTTCAGACCTTGCGGGAACAGAAGCTATATGCTAATTTCTCCATGTGTGAGTTCAAGTTAGATTCTGTGGCATTCTTGGGGCATGTTGTATTAGGTGAGGGTATTAAGGTTGATCCTAGGAAGATCGAGGCAGTTTAGAGTTGGCCTCGTCCCACAACAGCGACCGAGATCAGGAGCTTCTTAGGGTTAGCAGGTTATTATCGTCAGTTTGTGGAGGGCTTCTCATCTACTGCAGCACCTTTGACTAGATTGACCCAGAAGGGTGCTCCGTTCTGATGGTCCGATGATTGCGAGGGGAGCTTTCAAAAGCTCAAGATCGCATTGACTTCAGCACCAGTGTTAGTGTTGCCTTCCGGTTCAGGGATGTACACGGTGTACTGCAACGCTTCATGCGTTGGTTTGGGTTGTGTATTGATGCAGGAGGGGCGAGTTATTATATATGCTTCACGTCAGCTGAAGCCCACGAGAAGAATTACCCCGTACATGATTTGGAGTTGGCCGCAATTATTCAATACTCTTAAGATCTGGAGCCATTATCTTTATGTGGTGTCCTGTGAGGTGTACACCGATCATCGCAACTTGTAGTATTTGTTAGCAGAGGGATCTAAATTTGAGGCAACGCAAGTGGCTTGAGTTACTAAAAGATTATGATATTACCATCCTCTACCATGCGGGTAAGGTGGATGTAGTTGCAGATGCCTTGAGCAGAAAGGCAGAGAGTATGGGTAGTTTGGCATTCATTTCGGCGGAGGAGAGGCCGCTAGCTTTGGACATTCAGTCCTTGGCTAACAGACGTGTGAGTTTGGATATTTCAGAGCCTAGTCTTCACTATTCAAGCAAATCAAGGCTCGCAAGCTTGATGATCCGCACTTGTTGGTTCTCAGAGAGACGGTACTACAGGGTGATGCCAAGGAAGTTACTATCGGCTAGGATGGTGTTCTGCGACTCCAGGGTCACTTATGTGTTCCTAATGTTGATGGCTTGAGGAAGATGATCCTAGAGGAGGCACACAACTCTAGGTATTCTATTCATCCAGGTGCTAAGAAGATGTATCGCGACCTGAGGAAGAATTATTGGTGGTGGCGGATGAAGAAGGACACAGTTGAGTATGTAGCGAGGTGCCTTAATTGCCAGCAGGTTAAGTACGAGCATCAGAGGCCAGGTGGCCTACTCCAGTAGATGACAATACCTGAGTGGAAATGGGAGCGCATTACTATGGACTTCGTAGTTGGGTTGCTGCGGACCTTGCAGAAGTTTGATGCGGTTTGGGTCATTGTTGACAGGTTGACCAAGTCGGCACACTTCATTCCGGTTGCTACCACGTATTCTTCAGAGATGTTGGCCCAGATTTATATTCAGGAGATTGTTCGGTTGCATGGTATGCCTATTTCAATCATATCAAATAGAGGCTCTCAGTTTACTTCGCATTTCTGGAGTGCAATGCAGAGTGAGTTGGGGATCCGGGTAGAGCTCAGCAAAGCCTTTCACCCGCAGACCAACGGGCAGTCAGAGCGAACAGTTCAGATCTTAGAGGATATGCTCAGACTATGTGTGATTGACTTCGAAGGGAATTGGGATCGATTCTTGCCTTTGGCCGAGTTTGCTTACAACAACAATTATCAGTCCAGCATCGAGATGGCTCCATTTGAGGCTTTATATGGTCGGCGATGTCGTTAGCCCATAGGATGGTTTTAGCCCAGCGAGGCTAAGTTATATGGGACTGATTTGGTAAAGGGTGCCTTGGAAAAGGTAAAGTTGATTTAGGAGCGACTTCGCACAGCACGGTCTAGACAGAAGAGTTACACGGATTAGAAGGCGCGTGATTTATCATTTATGGTGGGCGAGAAGGTTCTCTTGAAGGTCTCGCCGACGAAGAGAATCATGAGGTTCGGGAAGAAGGGCAAGTCGAGCCCAAGTTTTATAGGTCTATTTGAGGTGTTGAGATGAGTTGGGGAGGTCGCTTATAAGCTTGCCTTGCCTCCCAGTCTATCAGGAGTTGATTCGGTTTTCCACGTGTCTATGCTCTGGAGGTATCATACCGACAGGTCGCATGTGTTAGACTTCAGCACAGTCCAGTTAGATGAGAGCCTGGGATATGAGGAGGAGCCAGTTTCCATTGTTGACAGACAGGTTCGCCAGTTGAGGTCCAAGAAGATTTCTACGGTAAAAGTTCAGTGGAGGGTCCAACCAGTAAAGGACTCGACTTGGGAGGTCGAGGAGGACATGCGGAGAAGATGTCCACACTTATTCAGCACTCCGGGTACGATTCTAGACTCGTTCGAGGACGAACGTTTGTTTAAGAGGTGGAGAATGTAACGACCCGACCGGTCGTTTTGCTTTCTAGATCCCCGTTCCCCTAAATAAGACTCCTCGTATGTGATTTTACTATTTTATGACCTGCGAGAGAGTTTAGTTCGGGATTTGGAAAAGGTTCGGGTTGAAATCGATATACTTGGTTCCTCAATTTGGCTTTAAAAGGGCTAAAATTGACTTGAGTCAATGTTTTGAGTAAACAACCTCGGAATCGGGATTTGATGGTTCCAATAGGTTTACATGATGATTTTGGACTTGGGCTTATGTTCGGATCGGGTTTTGGATGATCCGGGAGCGTTTCGGCGCTTAATATTGGAAGTTGGCACATTAAAGGTTTTTAAAGTTCTTTAAATTTGGTTTGAAGTAGGAATTGGTGTTATCGAGGTCCAACTTGGATTCCGAGCCTAGGAATAGTTCTGTATGATTATCTAAAACTTGCATGCAAAATTTGGAGTCATTCTAAGTGGTCTAAGTATGATTCGGCGCGTTCAGAGTAAGTTGGAAGAATTTGAAATTCATAAGTTGATTCTATTGGTTTTGGGTTGCAATTTTTTGTTTTAATGTTGTTATCTGTGTTCCAAGGGTGTGAGCGAGTCCGTTTTATATTTACAAACTTGTTGGTATGTTTGGACGAGGTCTCGGGGGCCTCGGGTGCAATCCGGACGATGCACGGATCGAATTAGGACTCAAAAGGGCTGCTAATGCACCAGATCTGGTGTGCCCGCACCTACGAGCCCGCAGATGCGAGCTTGTGGCCGCAAAAGCATCTTGGGGGAATTTGGCCAGTGGCCGTAGAAGCGGAGAACCACGCGCAGAAGCAGCCTCGCTTCTGCGAGCAATAGCCTGTACGTGTGATGGGGCCACAGGTGCGCTTGACCATCCACAGAAGTGGGACCGCCGAAGCGGTGTCCCGTCCGCAAAAGCGGCCAGTATTAGGCCTGGGGAATTCCGCAGAAGCGGACCTTTCTCCGCAGATGCAGCCGAGTGACTGCAGGTCCTGGAGGCAGTGAGGTTCATTTAAGTCGGGAGTTAAACCATTTTGACTCATTTTCTTTCATTCATTGGGCGATTTTAGAGCTTTTGGAGAAGGGTTTTCACCTAGCACTTTGAGGTAAGTGATTTCTATCCAATGTGAGTTAAATACATAGATTATGGGTAGGTTTTAACATGTAAACTTGTAAAAATTATGGGTTTAGATGAATAACCCTAGATTTTGATAAAAATAAGATTTGACCACAAAAATGGTTATCGGATTGAGTGAAAATTATATATTTGAGTTCGTCAAGTCATGGGTAACAACTTTCTTCAAAAAATTTCGGATCCGGGCACATAGGTCAGGGGGTGAATTTTAAGAATCTTCCAATTTGGGTTGGATAATTACTCTAATAGTTAAGTTATGAACTTTGGAACATATATTGAGTTATTTATACAATATTTGACTAGTTTCGGATTTTTCGACACCGAGTTTAGGCTTTAGAGCAAATTTGAGACCGCGAAAGCGAGCTTTGAGATGAGATAAGTTTCTTGCCTAACCTTGTAAGAGGGAACTCATCCCCTTAGGTGTATTTTTGTTGTGAATTATATGTGTGGGGAGCTACGTATGCACTAGGTGAGGAGAGTCCATGTGTAGCTATATTCTATGTGATGTCCGGGTAATCTTAGGCTTACGGCATGCTTTGTTTGCTCTATTATGTTGGTCATGCATATTAATTGTCTTAACTAGAGCTGAGATTAAGGATTTTAAGATTTAAAGTCTCACGTTTAAATTTCTTATGTTTGGGAAAGAATGGAAGAATTTTATAATAACTTTGAGAAATCTATGTTCACTCGCGTCGCAAGTATTTCCGCGAGCGAGGTAAATTTCCTCTACTCTCATGGGAGCGGATTGTTCGCCTCGGCAGGTTAATAGATGCATCTATGGTTCGTGCCGTTTGACCCTCGACGGTGCACACAGTATATACATATATTTTGGATCGGGTCGTACGAACTCGACATAAATCGTGCGTAATAATACTTGGAGCCTAATCTTCTTGATATGATTTTATTGGCTTGAGAGGTTACAATTATTTAATAATGGAAATTGACTTGGGATTTATTATTAGTGAAAGAAATATTTATTTACCGCTTGTTATGGAGATTTATGATTTTTTACATAACTCATGCTTATTTAGACTTTCGGTCTTTTATTGTTAGCCCATAGTAAATGTCGAAGTCGACCCCTCGTCACTACTTCTTCGAGATTAGACTAGATACTTACTGGGTACATGTTGTTTATGTACTCACGCTACACTTGTGCACTAACCGTGCAGGATCTGAGGCGGGTGCATCTGGATATCATCCCGGGGCACACGTGATACATCGAGACTTAGCGGTGAGCTGCCTTCCGTGCCCGTTCTGCAGCACCCAAAGTCTTTCTTTTGTATTTACTTTCTGTCTACTTTACTTCAGACAGTAGTTTAGTGTTTTGTGTATTGTACTAGTAGCTCATACACTTGTGACACCAGGTCTTGGAAGTTTTCTAGTAGACAGTTAATGATTTTTGAGTATTTATTTCACTACACTTGATCTTACAATTTGTTACGTTTTATTTTATTAAATTCATCATCTCTATCTTATGTAGTAATTAAAGCTCAACTATTTCGAAAATATTAAAAGAATAGATACACGATTAATTCATTGTTGGCTTGTCTAGCGGCAGAATTGGACGCCATCACCGCCTATAGGAGAATTAGATCGTGACAAATTGCTTCTGCCGAGTAAACTGGACACTGGTCAAGGTAGCTCCGGGGCGGAGGAGTGGTATGTATATCTTCTCCATTCATCAAATGAGATGTTTCATGTTATTTATTGAATTCCATCACGGGTTTGTTATAATATGAAAACAACTGAGACCGTACCACTTTGGAGATGTCAGAGAACACTAGTTCTTGTTTCTTTTAAAAAATGTTATAAATACTGTACTTTCTCTCTGTTAAATGGTGCATAACCTGGCTTCTTTTTTACTTTGTATACGAACTTTGGTTGCCTATAACATTTTTACTTTCTGTTCTTGTTTCCCACGTTTATCCTAATCTTGGAACATATGGTTTTCATTGGGATATTAGTCAAAGAGAATTAATTATATGCAACTGCTGGGATCTGATGCATTCAAATCTATCTCACCCGTAATGGAATGCGGAGTTGAAAGGCAGCTTAACTTTGAAGCTACCCGTTGATATGGATGCATATACACTGATTTGATTTTAAATCTCAAGTTAATACTTCCGTGGCTGTTTCTAATGTCAACTTGCTAAATTCTCTCATTCTTTTCTTTAGAATAACAACTAAATCAATTTCGTGGTGAAACAGAATATAATGTGTTTTACTTAGAAAATTAAAGACAAGGCTTGACCTCACGGAGGTTGGAAGATTTGTATCCAAAAGCAGCATCTTTAGCAAATTCAGTTTCACGTGCTGGAACAAGCCTATAGATTAGAAGGAAACATAATTAGTGATGACCGGCAAGTCCAAACAGCTAATATGTGACGAACTTATGAATTTATTACTGATTTTAGCTTATACGCATTTTAGGTTTTTACCAAACGCATAAATAAGCTAAAAAGTGCCTATAAGCCTGTTTGACCAGCCAAAAAACTTAATTTATATAGGCTGCTCTATATCCTTACCTCAGGGAAATGGCCACGTAAAGTTGGATCACCCCTCAGAACGACCGTATAGTCCCGCTTTCTCCACTGACTTGGCAGCAGTATCGATGTTCCTGCAGATATCTGCTATCAATGCACTAGATACTAAAAGTTAGAAAGCTCGAGCCAAAACAAAAGGCATCCAAATGATTAGGTTATTATCCGGTTGAATACCCAGAATCGTGACACAAACCAAATGAACTTAGAGGTGAGAAGGGATTGGAATACTATGTTTTATGATTCCATCGGGCATTATAAATAATAGGAGGTAATTCCATATCAACTAAGGACCCCAAGTCACTCCATTTCTTTTGGTCTTTCATTCTCATGTATGTTTACAGAAACCTCAAAATTATTTTTGGAATTTGCTCGGGGAGCAAGGTTAATATGCTGGATCACTTGCATTTGGTTGTTTTCATTTCAAGAAAAGATATCCGTCATTTTATTTTTTTGGGAATCCACTAATTCCTGCTATTATATATGTTATCCGTAATCATCAATGGCACAATGTTCTAATCTCTCAAAATTAAACAGCCCTATCCTTACTGGAATGACTTCTTTTTGGTTCGACTTTTCATCAGTCAAGTAACCTCTGATCTTTCTGTACATGTTCCATGTGATTAACTCAACTGCACTAGGAGCATACAAGTCAACTGGATCTTTATATCAGTACAATAATCTGAGGCCTCGCTGTAGTTCTGATAATATTAATCAATACTGCAAAAATCACATCCACTAAAGTACTGAAGCTTTCTTTAAGACATAGTAGAACCTGAAACAACAAAATCATAATATTAGACTCTTTCAACATTCAGTGGTCAGCAGAATTTAGGCGACAAATGTGTGCATCAAAACAAGATAAGTATCAAGAGTTGAACATGGACAATTGTTCAGAGCAATAAATTATCCTCCTCAACAGATACTTTGTCTCACACTAGATAATGGTTTATAGACCTTACGGTGTATATCCGTAAAAACCAAAAAACTTCAGAAGATAACACCTCTTTTAGTTTCACCTTACTGCAGAGAATCAAATAATTTGCTTTAGCATTAGCGTCAACTTCTTGAGCAGAAAACATTGACAATGCCCAACAAATACATGAACTGAATTAAAGTAATACTTAAACGGTAGCTCAATGAATTCCTCCGGAATAAAAGAATATCACCTGCTTCTGAGGTGCAACAACATCCAGATTATTTATTTGTAGGGGCATTTCTATTATGAATTAAGAGACATTTAACAACATAAAAAGATGTTCCTTGGAGAAAGTAAATTTCATAAATCCAATATATCCACCATTAAGTTAAAAGTTATACTTGAAAGAGAAGAAAATCTCTTTGTAAATGGGGTACCAAAAGAAGAAATTTCAACATCCACCAAACACATAAGACCGGATTGCAGCAAATGACATAGCAATATCCACACTTCAGAAGCAGCAGAGTGGTAGCCTGAAAAATGTATAATGCCTGATGAGAAACAGGAACCGCTGCTAACAAATGTATAATGTGGTAGAGAAGTGCAAAGCTCACCCAAACTGGAAATTGCGAGAATCTGAATGGCCATTCATGATAAGGTACAGGAACACTGTCTAGCATTTTCTTGATTAGCACAGCCATGTCAAAGAGAGCCATGCTTGCACCTGGAGCAGGCAGAAGATGCAAGGATACCTTTACTAGACGGGCTACCTATTTAATCCCTGTAAACCATTAGCCCATGAAGGAAAACATTAATCCAACTATGTATGGGAAGCCTCTATAAAAATAATTTGCATAATTACGAGATAGAAAGAGAAGTTAGTCAGGTAGAAGAATGAGAAACATGAAACAAGGCATTTCATATCTAGAACGGAAAAGAGTAATCATAATAAATAAGAACATGCTATTTTGTCTTCTTTAAGTATATCTAACTCCACAAACACAAAGAAAGAGCATGAAAAGTAACACAAACTGAACCCTCAGTCCTATAATCACAGAAGATAAATAACATGAAGAGATAAAAGACATGAACACTTCCCAAGCCATGTTTTCATCTCTGTATGTCCTTCTTATGTGTCAAAACACTATGCGATTCCACCCCATAGAAACTTGTTAAGGTCTACAGTTGACAAACCACATGACAACGGTGAATGGACAAAAAGCATTGTTACTCTTTTCCTTGCACAAAGCACTAATGCCTGATAAATTTCCTTCTTTCCTCTTGATTATCATCAGGGGAACAACAACGTAACAAACATTATCTAATAGGTAAAAGCTACGTGTGGTTGATAACATGCATTTCAAACTAAGTGCATGCTTCCCAAAATGCAGATCATGCCAAATGAAATCTACTTTCCTAAATGGAATGGCTGCACCTATTATATAATCAATGGTAAGAATCCTACTTTTACACAAAACAGTAATCCATTGCCTCACTTTTAAGCATTAATCCATGGTTTAATGCTTTTCCCTGAAAATGCAGCATACCCTCTCTTTTTTCCATCTTTGGCATCCTTTTACCTGCTCTGATAGCAGCAACAAGGACAATGGTCATGATATTAGCTCCAAAACCTAAAACTGTGAATATGGTTAAGGTAATAAACAATAGTTGCAATTGGTATAACTTTCTAAGAAATAGAAGATACAACATAATTTTGAGGATATAAGTTGCTGAAACACTCTGAAATTGCGTGCTATTCCATACATGACCACCCAGAAACAAAAATAACACAAACGTAAGGTTTAATAATAGCAAGGCATAAAGCGTAATTTTCCTTCTCTGCAAGAAAGAGAGAGATATTTAAATTTATGTTCCAAGTTCCGTCACTCTATCGTCATTAAGTGGGATCGTTGATTGCTGCTTTTGAAAGTATTGTTGGCCAAGTGAAATTTGTTTTGATGTTGATAAAAGAACTCAAGCATGAATTAGGTCTATACAAAGTGAACACAGACACGAGCAGATTTCGAGCACAAGGCAGGAACGTGAAGGAGATAAGCTTAAGTGATATATCTGATATCTCCTGAAAGAAAAGGTTGCATAAGTGATAAGGAGAAGGACTCCTTACTCAAGACAACTCTATCCTAGATAAGGAGGAGTTAGAAGTTGAAGATAATTAGAACTCCTCCACCAAGGAAGAGTATAGCATTGGAACTTTATTTATTTCCTATTCTACTAACTCTATAAATTGTAGGATGTTCTCATTTTATAAGGACGCACAAACGCTGAAGTTAAACGTGAGTTGAGAGCAAAATAGCAAGGCATTTTGCAAGCAATTCTTGTATGATTCAAGTGTGCGAATCTGAAGCTACATGAACCAGATAGAAGAACCAGTTCCAAGTGTCTGTCTTTTATTCCAGTTTCATTGTAGTAGGTGTTTCAAATTGTACCTTTCAGCTTTATCTAGAAGCAATTATATTAGGTACTCTGAGTATTGTATTCAAGTTAGAGTTAACTTGAAGTTGTCGCAACAGTTAGAGGTGGGTTGCCACAAAGGAATTAGAGGTAATCCTTAGGTTTACAAAGAGTTTTGTAAATGTTGTTTTGGCTTAGTGATTTAGTGAAGTGTTAGGGGAAAATCCTACTAAGTAGTAGGTCGTAGTTTTTTCACCTTGAGCTGGATGTTTTTCACGTAAAAATACTTGTGTTCTTTACTTTCGGCATTTACTATTTCCGCAACAGTAGTATAAGGAACACATAGAAGAACCAGATCCTTCTGTAATCTGAACACGCAAAAAATTAGACACCACACAAATCACCCCTACCCCCATCTTGTATGGTATTGAAATATAAAACATCAATTGGTATCAGAGTAGGTTATCCTTAAAGAGGCTAACACCTTGGGAGAAGATCAAGATGAGTGCACCACCTGGAAACTGAGAAATGTAATCCACTGCTAGGCCACCGCTCTTTAATGGCCAGTACTATTCTTGGTGGAAAAACAGGATGAGAGATCACATTATAGGAGAGGACTATAAGCTATGGGACATTGTCATCGATGGTCCACTGGCTACCTTGAAGAAAAATGTTGAAGGCGTAGATGTGCCAAAGACAAGAGCGGACTGCACTGCTGAGGACTTGAAGAAGTGAAAGAAGAATGCAAAAGCCAAGAAATAGCTTGTTTGTGAACTTGGTCCAGATGAGTATAGCAGAATCCAAAACTGTACCACTGCTAAGCAAATTTGGGACACACTACAAGTGGCTCATGAGGGAACACCTCAGGTGAAGAGATCCAGATGAACTCTAGTGTACTCTCAGTATGAGAACTTTGCTATGAAGGAAGGAGAAACCATTCAAGAAATGTACACAAGGTTCACTACACTGACAAATGAGCTAAAATCTCTTGGAAGGATTATTCCTAAAGAAGATAGAGTCGAGAAACTATTGACTATGGTTTTGCCTATCACTTGGGAGAGCAAAATCACTGCCATCCAGGAATCAAAGAATATTTCAATTCTCCCACTAGATGAATTAATTGGAAATCTCACTGCTTATGAACTTAGGAGACAAACCATGAAGATGGATGTGCCTAAGAAGGAAAGGAGCTTGACACTCAGAATCACCGAAGGTTCTAATCTGGAAGATGATGAAATGGCTATGATCACCAAGGACTTCAAGAAGTACCTGGGGAAAGGAAAGGGTTTTTCAAGAAATGGAAGCTATAGCAAGTTAAAAGCTCGTGAGAAACAAACTAATGATGGCTACTACAAGTGGAAAGACTGATCACCACATCAAGAACTGTCCTTTGTGGGAAATTGAATGGAAGAAGGAAAGAGGTGAACGAAGGAACAAGTTCAACCCAAGAAAAGCAACAAAGAAGGTTCAACCAAGGCTATGGTCGCTGCTTGGGGAGAAAGCTCAGATGATGATGAGGAAGATGAACAAGCACTTATGGCAACTGGAGAATCTGATGAAGAAACTTAAGTAAGTGTAATTCATCTCAAAGACAAGATTAAATTGTTGTCTAAGGAAAGATTATCTGAGTTACTACTAGAACTAATTGATGAATCTGAGGATGTAAACAACAAAAAGGAACAGTTGTCTAAAAAATGTGTGATTTTGAAGGCTGGGTGCAAAAACCTGGAACTTAGGGTTAGTGAAACTATAAGTGAAAATACTGTGTTGAATAACTAGATTCACTTGACTCAATTGTCCTAGAGCTTAGATCTGAAAATCTAAAACTGAAATTAGGAACAGATAAAAAGACAGCTTATCACACACAACTCACATTAGAAGAAAATGTAGGAAAAATGAAAGATGAGTTGTACAAAAGGGATGAGCAGGTGAGAATCCTAAAGGAGGATCTAAGCAAGGTCAAGCATGAGCTAGACAGAACTTGTAAATGGAACAGGTCCACCAATGCACTTTCATGGCTCCAAGAACACCATAGTAGCAACATAAGAAGACTTGGCTTTGGGAACCTGACACCTAAGTGGGATCCCAAAAGCAAGTACCTCATATTTCCTGAGAACAAGATTTGCACATACTGTGGTAAAACAGGTCGCTATAAAAGTGAATGCATTGCAAAAGAAAAGGCAAGTCAAAAGAACAAAGAATTTTTTCAAGGAAAAAATAGGCTACCAAGTTGGGTTAAAAAGAATTTAATTCATCATTTTGCCCGTAGAAAGGGACCCAAACTAGTTTGGTTCCTAAAACTAATCCCTGATTTCCTTTTGCAGGTCCAAGTGAAGGGGAACAGCCAAATATGATACATGGATAGTGGCTGCTCAAAGCACATGATAGGAAGCAAGAACCAGTTCCTTTCACTTGAGGACCTTAAAGGAAGTAATATCTCCTTTGGAAATGGGAAGAAAGGTGAGATCATTGGGGTTTGGAAAGGTAGGTAAGACTGAATCTCACTCTATTGAGAACGTCTACTCGATAGATGGACTAAAGTATGGTCTAATAAGTGTATTACAATTGTGTGATAGAGGTAACATGGTAGCATTCACCTCTACAGATGCATTGTGATTAATCTTACCACTGACAAGATAGTTTTGCTGGGAAAAAAAGTGAACAACATATATGATGTGGATCTGTCCACACTTTCAGATAATGAACTCACTTGCTTAAATGTGTTGGATAATGATCCCCTCATTTGGCACAAGAGACTTGGACATGCCAGTCTAAGTCGTCTTCAAGGACTTGGTGATAGGACTGCCTAACATTAAGTTCAAGGAAGATAAAGTTTGTGAGGCTTGTGCAAGGGGGAAGCAGGTAAGATCCTCTTTCAAAAGCAAGAAAATGGTAAGCACCACCAGGACGATGGAACTGGTCCATATGGATCTTTGTGGACCAAGGAGAACATTGAGCAGAGGTGGTAAGAAATATGTTATGGTGCTTGTTGATGATTATTCTAGGTTTATTTGGACACTGTTTCTAACATCTAAAGATGAAGCATTAGATATGTTCACTTCTTTTGTTAGAAAAACTCAGAAACAACTAGGTAATCAACTTGCATCAATTAGGTCTGATTATGGTACTGAATTTGATAATGTTAAATTTGCTGAATTTTGTGATGAGCATGGCATAAATCATAATTTTTCTGCTCCTAGAACTCCACAACAAAATAGAGTAGTTGAAAGAAAGAATAGGACATTGGAAGAAATGGCTAGGACTATGCTTCTTTATAGTAAACTACCCCACAGTTTCTGGGCAGAAGTTGTGAACACTGCATGCTACATCATAAATAGGTGCATAACTAGACCTCTCGTTAGGAAGACTCCCTATGAGTTACTTAAAGGGAGAAAGCCAAATATATCCCATCTTAGGGCATTTGGATGCAACTGCTTTGTGCACAATAATGGTAAAGACTCCCTAAGGAAGTTTTATCCTAGAAGTGATGAGGGAGTATTCTTGAGATATTCTTCACGTAGTAAAGCTTATAAGATTTATAACAAAAGAACTATGTGTATAGAATAAAGTGTACATGTGGTTTTTGATGAAACTAACATTCTTTCTGAGAGGCAGGAACATGATAATGAAGCAATTGGTCAGTTAAGAAACTCAAATGAAACCACAGCCCAGACTGAAGCTGCACCAGAGTAAGGAACAGGTGATGGAACAGGTCCTTCCACCCAGGGCAACTTGACAGGGAGAACTGAACAAAGAGGAACTGATCCTCAAACTTTGAGGGAACCTGTTCCTCAGCAACAAAACAATGAAGGAACATCTAAGAAAAACCAGCTGGTTCTGAAACCTTGCAAGTATCAAAATTCTCATCCCATTGAGAACATAATTACTGATCCAACCTCTGGAATCAAAACTAGATCTTCTTTGAAGAATTTTTGTACTTTTGATGCTTTTTTATCTCTTATTGAACCTAAAAATGTTGCTAAGACTTTGCAGGATGCAGACTGGGTGAATGTAATGCAAGATTAACTCAACCAATTTGAGAGAAGTAAAGTTTTGCATCTGGTACCAAGACCCCATGACAGATCAATAATTGGCATAAAATAGGTCTTCAAACACAAACTTGACGAAGATGGAACAGTTATAATGAACAAGGCAAGATTGGTGGTTCAAGGATATAGTCAAGAGGAAGACATAGTCTATGATGAGACATGTGCTCCAGTTGCAAGATTGGAGGCAATTATACTCCTTATAGCCTTTGTTGCTTATATGGAATTCACTGTCCATCAGATGGATGTCAAGAGTGCTTTCCTCAATGGTTATCTAAAGAAAGAAATGTTCCGGGTTTTAAAAGCAAGAATTGTCCTAATCATGTGTACACACTTGACAAGGCATTTTACAGGTTCAAGCAGGCTTCAAGAGCATGGTATGAAAGATCTTGAGCACGGCTACAAAAAGGAAAAATTGACAATACTTTATGCTTGAAAGAAAAAGGTAAAGATCTCTTGGTAGTTTAGATATAATGTTGATGACATAATCTTTGGAGCAACTACTGATAAGTTAAGTAAATAATTTGCTAAACTAATGGGGAGTGAATTTGAAATGAGTATGATATGTGAGCTTAATTTCTTTTTAGGCTTACAAATTAAACAAAATTTAAATGGAACTATGATCCATCAGCAGAAGTATGTAAAAGAGTTACTTCAAAGGTTTAAAATGGAAGATTCCAAAGAAATTGACACTTTTATAGCAACAGCCACAAAATTGGATGTAGATGAACCTGGTTCATCTGTTGATCAGAAGTTGTATAGGGGAATGATTGGCTCTTTGTTATATCTCACTGCTAGTAGACCTGACATTGTTTTCAGTGTAGGCCTTTGTGCTAGATTTCAAGCAAATTCAAAGGAGTCTCACTTGACTGCTGTCAAGAGAATCTTGAGATACCTAAAAAGCACCATTGACTTTTGTCTATGGTATCCAAAAGTTAGTAATTTCAACTTAGTGGGATATGCTGATGCTGATTATGCAGGTTTTCTTCTGGATAGAAATAGCACCTCAGGTATGGCATACATTCTTGGCTCATGTCTTGTGTCTTGAGCCACCAAAAAGCAAAATTATGTGGTTTTATCTACTGAAGAAGCTGAGTATATTGTTGCTGCCTCATGTTGTGCTCAATTTTTGTGGATCAAACAATAAATAATGGACTTTGGAATCGATGTAGGTTGTATCCCCATCTTTTGTGATAACACCAGTGCAATTAGTATGACCAAGAACCCGGTTCATCACAAAAGAACTAAGCTCATAGATGTTAGGCATCACTTTTTGAGGGACAACTATGAAAAGGGTTTGACCACTATGGAATTTTGTGCTACTGACAAGCAAATAGCTGACATCTTCACAAAAGCTCTAAGTAGAGATCACTTTGAAAGGAACATGTTAGAATTAGCGATGATTAAGATCTCCTAAAAAGAACCAGTTCTAACTCAAAAATTGGTTAGAAAATCTGTAAATTTTGTACATAATTAGATTAGATTTTGCTCAATCTCATACTTTCATTAGTATACTCTTGTGCCATATGTTAAAATGTCTCATTAATTTCTAATGATATTATCTTTATTTTATTGGAAAATTCAGACTTACACAAGAGATTTCTCAGTGAAGAACCTGGTTCATCAAGATAACATGGTACGTACTCTCCTCTCTGCATATTTTGAAATAATTATATTTGGATTATGATCAAAAGGAGAGTCCCATTTAATCCTAACCTCCTTGAGCTTATCTGTTACGAAATGAACCAGTTTCATCCAAATAGAGTCCCAAAATGCAATAAGTGTCTAGATTCTAGGGAGACTCTTCAACGTCTTTTCAAACTGACTCCCGGTTTGATTAGACTTATGAGCTTCTAAAAAGCTATCTTTACCCAATTAAACTCTTTCTCTTTATATTAATTAGGCCTTAGTTGTTTCTTCACTTCTAAATTTTCAGCCACCAAACAATTCTCTTGATCTTCTCTCATCTTCTAAACACACACATACTCATCTTCTATCACCTTCAATAGCTAACGTATCTGAAAATCCCTCATCACCACCCAAAGAATCCACACCCACACCCTCAACCAAACCTTTCTCTAAGAAACGAAGATTCAAGATACTTGCTGGCAAGACTGTGGCAAGGAGTGAATTATCCAAGAAGTTAGATAAACAATTGAAAGCAAGTTAGGCCCAAGAACCCCAGAAATTTGAAGAATCATTCAAGTCTGCTACTGATGGGGAAGAAAATATTTCTTCTAAAACAGAGCAAGTAACATCTGGCCCTAAAATTACATTTGAAGTAATATATGAGGTTACTGCAAATTTAGAAAATAGATTTGTTCTGGTAGGAACTGTGGCTGGGGTAGAGACCACTGAGTCTAGAAAAATTAGTGGTAAAAATAAAAATAGAAAAGAAAAGGAGAGTGAGGGTGCTCAAGGCAATGTGAGGGGAAGGGGAAAAAGAGTGACTGAATCTTCACCAACTATTGTTGGTTTGACTGAAGAAACAGGAACTATGGTAGTATGGAGTGAGGAATCTGATGGAGAAGAAGAAAGTATGAGAGAAAAAGGGAGAAGTGGGTCTGGAGAAGCTGCTGAGGGGTTGGTTAGATTGGGGAAGAATGTTCAAGAACCTGTTCCATCAGGACAGGAACCCCTCAAAGATCTATAGAAACATGTGTCTGACTATTATAATCCAAAAAGGAAAAAGAGTTCAGGAGTTAAAAATCTCTGGAACTGCTAGGGCAAATAAGAAGAGAAAGGTTGCCTCTTCTATCCCTGTAGATACTCCTCCCACAAGAGGAAGAGCTATAAGGAGTCAGAAGAAGCAAAGTGAGGCTGAACTTGAGAAGGCCTTGAAAGAAAGTAAAAGAAAAGTTGTTGCAAAGGGAAAGAAGAATGTGGTTGAGCGTGTTGAGGCAGTTGAAATTGAGGAGATGGACATGGTCCTTCATGATGAAGAGGAGGTAGAAGAGGTGGAGGTTGTGACTCCAAAAGCAAAGAAAATCAAGACTTCCAAAAAGAAGTCTCCTTCTAAAACAAAGTCAGCGGAACCTTCTACCTTGGCAAAAAGAACCATGTCAACCTTGAAGTCTAGAAAAGTGAAAGTTGTGCAGAAAGAAGAGAGAGAAGAAGAAGTATCTGAAGCAGAGAAGGATTATATGGTTAAGTTTGGGAAAAGAACTATCTTGAAAGGTAGACTGCTCAGGGACTTGGAGGAGGAAGGCATGATGATGCTGCTAGAAAAACTACAACTACAGGGTTGGAAGGACATGGTCCTTCAGATGGATGGAAAGCTTACCAGAACTGAGATTGTGGATTTCATGGCAAACTGTGAGATCAAGAATGGCAGAGTTACCAGTGTGGTAAAGTGGGTGACTGTGAGATTTAATGACAAAGAATTGGGATAAATTCTGGGAGTACCTGCTGAAGGGTACAATGACTACAAAAAGTTAAAATGGCCAAGCCTAGAAAACCTACAGTCACTTGCCATTACCAGAAAGTTTAATGACAATGAAGAAGAGCTTTCAGCCCAAGGCTATATACAAAAGTGAGATGAAGCCTCCCCAGAAAGTGATGTCTGAATTTGTTAACAAGGTTGTGCTACCTAGGTAGTAGAGAAGGCACATTGCCACATTCATGGACCTGGTCCTTATGGAATGTTTGGACAATGGAAGGCAAATCAATTAGCCTAGGTTTATCATAACGCTTCTTGATAGGGTTCTGACTGGCACCAAAATTCATGCCATATCCTATGGTTTTATTCTCATGGTTGTACTTGCACAATTCAAGGTACCTATCAAGAAATGGGAAGTTGTTACAAGCAAGGATCACTTTGGAAAAAACACTTTAACTGTATGTGATTATGAAGTCCACACCACTCTCAAAGAACCTGGTTCATCCATGAAGGTACCTGTGAACAGCAAAGTGCGAGCTTTGGTGCAGGAGAGTGGGGCTAAGGATGCTGAGATTGAAAGGCTGAAGAAGAGGCTGACTGAAGTAGAAACTGAGAAGGATGCTCTCAGAGCTGAGCTTGCAAAAGAGAAGGAGAAGAATGATGGCATTCTTCATGATATGCTGAAACTACTTCAAGCCAAAAACCAAGAACCTGGTCCTTCCTAACTTTGAAACCTTGCTAGCCTAGTTAGACAAACTAGTGACCCGGATGGGATTTCTTTTTGTTCTTTTTGCTCATGATCCAGTATTTTTATTTCTCTTTATACTTTGTGGATGACTAGTATCAATGACAATCAATTGTTTTTCTTCTCTAACTATTTGTTGATGCTTCTTAGATGGCTAATATCGTTAGATTGATAAATGATGCTTGACTCCATGATTGCATTTGAAGTAGCCCTAGTGGCCATGAGTAATTTCTATTAAAATCTGGTTATATAACATAATTATGAAACTTTTTGATGATGCCAAAAGGGGAAGATAGGTGGTGCTTTTTATTTTGAACTGTGATGTTTATAACCTAATGAACATGGTCCTTGATGATTTGTGACTTTAAAATGTTAAGTGTTCTAACATTGTGTTGATGTTGAGCTGAGTTGACACAGGGTGTATCCTTATGAAAAGCATAGAGTTTGTCGTCATCAAAAGGGGGGAATTTTCTGGCCCAAGTGAAGTTTGTTTCGATGATTGACAAAGTAACTCGAGCATGAACCAGGTCCATACAAAGTGAGCATAGACACGGGCAAAATTCGAGCACAAGGCAGGCACGTGAAGGAGATAAGCTTAAGTGGATATATCTGATATCTCCTGAACGAAATGTTGCATAAATAATAAGGAGAAGGACTCTTTACTCGAGACAACTCTATCATAGATAAAGGAGGAGTTAGAAGTTGAAGGTAACTAGAACTCTTCCACCAAGGAAGAGTATAGCATTGGAACTCTAGTTATTTCCTATTCTACTAACTCTATAAATTGCAGGATGTTCTCATTTTGTAGGGACACACAAATGCTGAAGTTAAACGTGAGTTGAGAGCAAAATAGCAAGGCATTTTGCAAGCAATTCTTATGTGATTCAAGTATGCGAACCTGAATCTACATGAATCAGATAGAAGAACCAGTTCCAAGTGTCAGTCTTTCATTCTAGTTTCATTGTAATAGGTGTTTCAAGTTGTACCTTTCAGCTTTATCTAGAAGCAATTGTATTAGGTACTTTGAGTATTATATTCAAGTTAGAGCTAACTTGAAGTTGTCGCAACAGTTAGAGGTTAGTTGCCACAAAGGGATTAGAGGTAATCCTTAGGTTTACAAAGAATTTTGTAAATGCTATTTTGGCTTAGTGATTTAGTGAAGTGTTGGGAAAATCCTACTGAGCCGTGGTTTTTTCACATTTTGAACCGGGTGGTTTTCACGTAAAATACTTGTGTTCTTTACTTTCCGCATTTACTATTTCCGTAAGGCACACATAGAAGAACCAGGTCCTTTTATAATCTGTGCACGCGAAAAATTGGACACCACACAAATCAACCCCTTGTGTGGCATTGAAGTATAAAACGTATGTAGGATGTTTCGCACAATATGTACTCTGAAGTTTCTTGTTTTGAACTCTTAGCAGTTCGCAGTACAAAGGTGCTACTGATGTTCAAGAAAAAGAGCAATTTCCAGAGTTTCAGAACTCATTACCAGACAGAATCTTGAACACTTACAAAGAAAATCCCAACAAAAAACAAAAAAAAAAAAAATCAGATATTTAAAAGCAAAAAAGATTGTACTGATTATTTTACAGAAAAAAAAGGAGAAAGAATGAGAAGAAAAGCCATTGCAGATTACTACAGAAATTTGAAAGCAAAAGAATACCGCATGGGAGGGCGAGTAGGCCGCAAAGAATGTTTATAGTAAAACCTAATTAACAAGTCAAGAGTGCAACTATCTTCTTGCTTTGGAATGCTTGGCGATACCAAGTAAAAGACTTCAAGAAAAGCATAACTTTCATAGTTTAAGTACCAAGGTTTCCAACTCAGTACAGTAATCGGAGCGCGGAAAAATCTTGAACATTGGCAAAAGTATCCCCGAAGTTAAAAGGAAACAACATTTTCGTAAGTTGATAAATACTACTCCTAGTAACTACTCCTAAGATGCCAAAAAGGCAGGGATGGCTCAAGGTAAGGCTATGCTTTATGACACTAAATATGGGCCCCAAAAATATATAAAGTTTATAAAAATAAAAGAAAAAAAAAAACAAAATTCTTATAAAAATAAAATAAAGACTATCTATTTTTTTTAACAATATAAATATTGTGGAACTTTAAATTAGGATACTCAAATGATCATATTGATTAATAACGTTTTTTACAATAAGATCCAAAGTAACAAATTGTAAGCACGTGGCTTAACGTCTTATTAACTTGAATTTTCTTTAAAATATTAATATTAATATTATATTTTATAAGATAATTACACTATAGCCAAAAAGAAAGAAAGAAAAAACAAATCATTGTAGAATTAATACTATATTTTGCAAGATTATAGACAAAAAGAAAAAGAAAAAAAATTAAGGCCCCTTATATGTTAAAGAGCTGCTACAACTGGTTACAAAGACAGGTTGGAAGTGGAAGGTGAATTGGCTTTGGAAGATGTTGTGGAAGCCAGAGCTCCTCCTAAAGTGGCTTGCTTTGGGTGGACACTTTGAAAGCAAAAGTTTTCATATTTCTGTTCTGAAGAATAGATGCCTGTGGGATTTATATTTTTGGTGCAAGCAGAGTGTAGAAGAAAGTTTATCTCAGTACTTGGAAGTTTTGGATATGCAGAGTTGATTGTAACAGCTATAGAAATATTGATAACTAAAATCTTATGAAAGGTAGAGTTTTTTCGTAGAAGTCAAAAGGTAACGTTATTGTTGAGTGATTTTACAAGACAAAGTATTGCGATTTTGAATCACATTAACACTCGATACCATTTTAAAAAGGACATGTGGTTGTCCCTAATTAGAGTCTCTGTATAAGCTTAGTTTGGAAGCATAATAAACCTACATACAAAGACAAAAATGAGAACGAGACAAATGTAAAAAAATAAATAAATAAAAAATATAAGAAAAGTAGGCAAACCAAGTAACCAACAACCCATATAAAATCTAATAATGTATTCACCACACTTGTTTGTATTTTATTTTAAGAGGAAATTGATAGATACTTTGATTTGCCTGATTCAAAATAAACATTGGAGCTTGAGGTATTAAATCTAAAAATGTTTCAAAATGAAAAGAGAGAGAACTTGCTAATGCGGGGAAAAAGTGTTTAAGCTTTTATCAGGATGTTTCAAACAATCTGAATGATGTTTAAATTTTTATCGGGATATTTGAAACTTCTTGTCAAGTGTGTGAAACATCTTTAAGATTTTCATTTTAAGTTCTTCACGTGCAGAGGGCAGTGAGATCTGATCACAAAGAGGATAAACTATAGATCAAATGGATCCATACTTATTACATCAAAGGTAAATAACTGAATGAGATCATTATGCCACAATAAGTGTTGTGGATGGTTAGACAGATCATAGGAGCTAGAAATATACCAGAATAAGTTCAATGTTCACCTTCATATAAGCAGAGTATGATCAGGAATATTTATCTGCACATATTACCTGACAAGAGTCTCATGAAAATGTTGGGTGCTCAAACACACGACTTGAGGCAAAGTTTACCATGTGACTGCATTTGCAAGGTAAATCATTGACAACTGACAAGTTGATAAAATGGGAACTACTTGTTCATCCAACACATATTCTATGCCAAGCTCAGGATGAATTCAGAAATCACATGTCTGTAAACTATATGTCTGCAAAGAAACCATGGGCAACAGTGTTACAATAGCTAAAAAAGAACATGTAACTGCGGCAAACATTGAAACAACACCTCATATGGATGTTTCAAGGGAAGATCTCAAGGTGCTCAAATATCTAGGATGATATTTGCCGAATGTGTCCATGCAAATTGGATAGAGAGAAATCAAAGAATCTTTGAGGAAAGGAGTAGGAACATATTACATAGGAGATAGCTTACACCTGCATTGTTCGAGTTGGACCTAGGATAAGAACTATACCTCGGATAAATAACTTTGATCCCCCAATTTTGTTTTAAAAATCAAAATCCTCCTTCAATATTAAACAATAAACATTTTGTTCCTTTGAGCTCAATTATATTTTTAAAATACCTATTTTACCCTCAATCTTTTCAACCTTGGTCTATATTTTTTAAAACTTTTTCTAACATCATAATATTTTTCTTAATCTATGAATACATTTATCTATAGTGAAATAACCATTTTAAAAAAATTAAAAAGTAAAAAATGATAATCAATCGTATATAATTCGTTGAATAATGAAGAAATGGGTGCAATTAAAATATTATAATAAAATATTTTACTAATATCAATCAAATAAAAGTTAGCACAGTAATATAAAAATAATAATTAATTAATAATAGAGGTGGATTTTATAATAAATCCCTAAAACATTACATATTTATACCTTAGATATTCTTGAAATTATAACTTAGAAAATATGTTGCAAATGAAAGCAAAAGATCACATATATATACATACTTAATATTAATATATACTTAACATATACAAGAGAAAGTAAAACTTAAATATATACTTAATATTAAAGTAACAATAAAATGAGTAACAAAAAAAAGAGTACTATTTCTAGTTAAATTTACCGCGTTTTAATTATAAAATTTATAATAAGATATTTAAATTGGTAAAATACTTAGTTAAAGTGTGTGTGTATATATATATATATATATATATATATATATATATATATATATATATATGCATAGAGGAGGAATTGAAAATATCAAGAGTAAAATAAACAATGCATATAATAGGAGGAGCATAATGTGTATCGTTTAATGTCGGAGGAGGAATTTAATTTTTAAGGCAAAGTTAAGGGATCAAAATAATTTTCACCCTTTAAAAATTCTGGTTGGTAGTAGGTGTTGCTGAGTTTTTATATATATATATATATATATATATATATATATTACTTTTTGGATAAAAAACTTCTGCAAAACTTAATACTTTTGACATTGTTCCAATAGATTATAATAAAACACACAAAAAAAAGGAGGACAATATTTCATTCATTAAGAGTCAATACTCAAAACAAACTACTCAAAAATATTTTCAAGGTACTCATGGCATATTGAACACCAACAGATCATCTTCATCAAGTACATTTGAATCCTCTTGTGAAACAAAGATGTCTTAGCGTCTTTATTTTTATCTAAATATATAATTATATGCAATGTTAATTATTAAACATTTAGAAGTAATTAAAATTTTAAGAACACAAAATATTTATATTCGCATAAAAACTACTACTAGTTTGAGATTACACTACTCTTTTTGTTATTTTTAGTTTCCTATATATTTTTATATTTTTAATTAAATACGTTATTAAGATGGGCCAGCCCAACAGAGCCTTGGTCAAGCCTCATAGACCACAGGCTTACTTGGGCTGAGCATAAAAATCTCATTTTTAAATGAGTTGCAAAATTTTTAGTCCAACCCTATTAATTTACAGACTGAGTTGGGCCGGTCCAGTCGGCCAAGCCTATATTGACTGCTTTAGTAAAAATACACTTGGTGATTAATAGGGAAAAGGTTAGTTACCCAACAAAGAAAAAGGAAAAAAAAGGAAATTCAAGCATTCGCACGCGCCAGCTGGGGCCTGGGAGTGTGGTGTATCTATCAGCAACAAACGCAAGTTCGCCGGGAAATTTTTCTTGGGACCCAAAATTTAAAATTTATCCTCGCGGTAAAAACGTTAAGATGCCGAAGTTCCAAGTCATAACTCGCAATAGTAGGTAAAAAAGTGGAAAAAACATACGAATAAATACCCGCCACGTGTACATTGACTTTGAATTATCGCACCTGACGTTTTTCCATTGGATGGTACTTTAGTTTCGTCACAGTACCGTTGCTTGACGCTTTTACTGATAGGTATGCACACATCCCATTCAACACTTGCTCTTCTTCCCGCCATTTTCTCTCACTTCCTCCAATCCTCATTTTTCACCTACAGATCCAAAACCCAGAAGCTCAAGCAAGAAAGCTAGGAGAAAATATCTAGAAGAAAAAAAAAAGGAAGAAAAAAATGGGTATCAAAGATCTCCTCCGCTTCATGAAGCCCTATGTTGAACCAGTCCACATTAAAAAATACGCCGGCAAAAGGGTAACATTCCAATTCCTCTCCCTTCAATTTAATGTTCAAATTCATCACATTTATCGCATTTTGGGTTTTAATAAAAATCTTATTTTGTTGGGTATATATAGGTGGGAATTGATGCGTATTCTTGGCTTCACAAAGGAGGTACTTAATTTGGTTTGGAATATATTAGCTCAAGATTCAATTTGTATTGCATATTTTGTGGTTTTAATGGATAGAATCAATAAAAGCTGTAATTTTCAGCATATTCATGTAGTATGGAGCTGTGCCTTAATTTGGAGGGCGACAAGAAATTGCAGTACTTGAATTACTTCATGCACCGAATTAATCTGCTTCGACATTATAAGATCACTCCTGTTGTTGTTTTTGATGGTGGGAACTTACCCTGTAAGTCTCGAACTGAAGATGAAAGGCACAGGCACGTATCATGAGCTTAATTGTTGTTACTTAATTAAGTAGTAATACACAATCTTTATTAAACCAGTTTTGTGGATTGTGAATCTGTTAATTTCAACAGGAGAAGGAAAACAAATAGAGATCAGGCAATGTTGAAGCTAAAGGAAGGAAATGTTGCTGGCGCTGTTGAGCTCTTTCAGGTACTATCTAGTCTCTAAATAGTCATGGTAAATGTGGTTTCTTTATTAACCCTCACGATTGAAATAATTACTTTATATATTTTTTATTTGAGAATACTTAACAATGCTAATTTGTTTATCTTTAGATGTTTAATGCACTATCCATTCAGATAGCAAAATATAATATACTACTTTTTTTTCTTCATTTCTAATGCTTCATGTGCAGAGGGCAGTGAGTGTCACTCCATCAATGGCACATCAACTCATTCAGGTACACGATAATCATCTCTTTTATCTAGTCTACTTTCAGTCATAAAAGACATTTCATTCAGAAGTTTATCTTTTCTTAATTTTTGATTTGACATTTGTGTTGACATACAAGTTCCTTGATATTTTCCAGTAGTTTGGCATGATTTCAATTTTATGTATCTGCCAATTCAAGATTTCAAGTAACCTAGCTGTAATTATGCTTTTCTACATGTGCAGATCCTGAAGTCAGAGAATATAGAATTTGTTGTAGCACCATATGAAGCTGATGCACAATTGGCCTACTTGGCTAGCCTAGAAGAAGATAAGAGTGGAATTGTGGCAGTAATTTCTGAGGATAGCGACTTACTAGCATATGGCTGTCCCGCTGTAAGAAATTCTCAAATACCTTGATATGGCCTAATGGAGGTTGTTGCTCTCCTAACAGCTCAATTCCCTTAATTAAAAGCTAAGCAACCTCTGTTAATTTTATGTACTTTTGAGCAGGTTTTCTTTAAGATGGATTCCTTTGGCAATGGTCAAGAAGTGGTACTAGACCATGTTTTTAGTTCTGCTACTCACATTCCTTCCTTCAGACATTTGAACAGAGATTTATTTACAGGTTACTAGCAATTTCTAGCTTTTAACTCATTTGCATTGATAACCAAACCTAAAGCATTTAACGTCAAGCATAGACTACTCTTGCAGCTAATAATGGTGATGACTTGCTTTTTTCGTGTAGTCAACAGAAGCAAAATAGCGGCTGAAAATGAAATGCTTTCTGAATAGCATTTGATTGTCTCTCTTCTTTGTAAGTTTTACAATAGTTACGTTATTCATCATTTGCAGGCATGTGTGTCTTAGCTGGCTGTGATTTTCTTCCATCTGTCCCTGGTATAGGAATCACAAAAGCTTATAATCTGGTCTCCAAGTATCGTGACTTAGATCGAGTAAGCATATTCTCTATTTGTTCAAATCAAGGAAGTTTGTTTAGCATTGCTTATATCAGCTTTGAGCCAGTCTGATACCTGATCTTTTACCTGATACTAGATGTATGGACACTAATTGAAGAGATAAGTCATTTCCCAGTTAAAAGGTGAAATCACTAGAGCCTCCTAGAGCAAGGCATTGAGGAACAACATAATTACTTGCACTAGATCTTGTTCAACAATTTAATGGAGTCAACAGGAAGCTGTAATTACTGTTGATTTTATATTTTGCATAGATGTTTATTTGCTCTTTTTTACTCTTCCTTTCTTCTTTTGGGCGTGACTTTGGGGGGGAGGGGGGGGGGG
>MCJB01036551.1:0-70062 GCA_002018475.1 Nicotiana obtusifolia
TGACAAGTTTGAGCACTGATCTGGCAGCTCATAAATTGCCAGCTGGTCCAGCCTACAACAAAGGTACGTCCTCGGAAAGTTGAAATGGGCCAAATGGTATTGAAACATATCCTCCCTCACCAAGATGTCAAAGGCAAATTAGCCCCAAACTGGCAGGGACCATTCGTCGTGACGAGAGTGTTGCCTAATAGTGCCTTGTATTTAACAGACATGGAAGGCAAATGTGTAGATATGGCTGTCAATTCTGATGCAGTTAAGAGGTACTATGTATGAATTCTTTGCTCATCTTCAATTGTTTTTTGTACTTGGCACAGTCGAAATTGAAATGACGAAGGCATTTTGTTCCGCTATCCAAATACTTCATCCTTTGTCTACCCTTTTGAGCCTTATTTATTTTCTTTCACATCCCTCTTTTGGAATCCGTAGCAGAAACGAAAAGAAGGAAAAAGAAAAAAAAACGAAAAGAAGGAAAAGAGAAAAAAAAACGAAAAGAAAGACAAAAAAGAGAAAAGAAAAAGAAAAAGAAAAAGAAAAAGAAAGAAATAAACAAACAAAAGGAAAAGGGAAAAATGTTTGAACTACGTTCGACCTGATTCCTTTTAAGGATACGTAGGCAGCCTTACGGTTCGGTCTCATCAAAATAAAATAAAAATTTCCTAGACCCCAAAAGAACTGGGGCAGAAGTTTTTGAATTTGGAAAGACTTGATTCCAAAAGTTGTAATTTTACCCCTATTTTTATCTTGAATTATTTTGAGCTTTCATGCCGCCCTTTCTTTCTAACCTTGTCCAAAAGCCCACGTTACAGTCCAAAGAAAGACCTTCCGATCAATCTTCGGGGATGGTGGGTCAAGTGAGGTAGATACATGATTCGCATCAGAGGTAATACTCCATTCATGAGAAGAGAAAAATTCAAAATGAGAGTGTCTTATTAGTGAAAACCCTCACGGGCACCGTAAGGCGATGGTGAGATGAGAGAAAATTCAAAATGAGAGAGTCTTATTGGTGAAAACCCTCACGGGCACCGTAAGGCGATGGTGAGATGATAGAAAGTTCAAAATGAGAGAGTCTTATTGGTGAAAACCCTCACGGGCACCATAAGGCGATGGTGAGTTGAGATTTAAACAAATGAGAGAAGCTGATTAGTGAATTTTTCGGGACACTACAAGTCAAGTGGGATCACAACTTTACAGAGAAATGGGAGCAGTGAAAGCCGGTTTACAAGGTATGGACTCATGCCGTGAGCTGAATATGATTGGCTGGGTGGATCAGGCTGATCAATCCGAAATGCATGTCATGATCATTAGAGCCGGCCGTTTTCCCAGATAAGTCTTTCCCTTTTTAATTTCCTTCGCATAAACATTTTTGTGTTCAAAATTTTCCTTTGATCTTTTGTCCCAAAATCATTACGCTTTGCTTTTTGAGTCTATCATTAGGAGTTTCTTTCGATTAGCCCATGTCGAATAAGTAGGAAAAGGGATTTCAAGCTTACTACCAGCTTCTCAATTGCACAAAGCGAAACTCGGCCAAGCATATTATGACTTGGAATGAGAGTATGCAAATAGTTAGAAGTTCAGGCAGTAAGGCAATTTTTGAGTTTTGAGGAAATACAAGGACGTAACAGCGTCCGAAATGAAAATGCAATGCAACATGCAAGGTTAAGAAATTGGGGTCGTTCAGAGTTTGTGATCCAATATCAATCAAAGGTCAAACCACTCTTTGCTCGCTCAAAGCCGCTGATCAGAATGAAGCATGTCAGTCAGCAGAAACAGATTCTCCAGCAAGAGTGAAAACTTGAACATATTTCCCAGCAAAAGCAAACCCTCAGCAATGACGCCACAAACTAACCACCATTTTTCAAACTAATAAGATTTTATTTGTCTGAAACAGAAGGCGTAGAAGCGATCAATCCACAAAAGCCAGGGTTCGGACAACAAAATTGCTATTCGAGAATTTCCCAAACAGAGAGCACGGCTCAGGTAACTTTATTTTTAATTTTCAGGCGCCCACCTGGATAACGAGGGAATTTAATTTTTTTTTCAATAGCAAGACCCTCCTGGATAATGGGAATTTAATTTTTAATTTCAGTAGCAGGCGCCCACCTGGATAATGGGATTTAATTTTAGTTTCAGTAGCAGGCGCCCACCTGGATAACGAGGGAATTTAATTTTAGTTTCAGTAGCAGGACCCTCCTGGATAATGGGATTTAATTTTAGTTTCAGTAGCAGGCGTCCACCTGGATAACGAGGGAATTTAATTTTAGTTTCAGTAGCAGGACCCTCCTGGATAATGGGAATTTAATTTTAAGTTTCAGTAGCAGGCGCCCACCTGGATAATGAGGGAATTTAATTTTATTTTCAATAGCAGGACCCTCCCGGATAATGGGAATTTAATTTTTAATTTCAGTAGCAGGCGCCCACCTGGATAATGGGATTTAATTTTAGTTTCAGTAGCAGGTGCCCACCTGGATAACGAGGGAATTTAATTTTAGTTTCAGTAGCAGGACCCACCTGGATAATGAGAATTTAATTTTAAGTTTCAGTAGCAGGCGCCCACCTGGATAATGAGGGAATTTAATTTTAGTTTCAGTAGCAGGCGCCCACCTGGATAACGAGGGAATTTAATTTTAGTTTCAATAGCAGGACCCTCCTGGATAATGGGATTTAATTTTAGTCTCATTAGCAGGAGCCCACCTGTATAACGAGGGAATTTAATTTTAGTTTCAGTAGCAGGACCCTCCTGGATAATGGGATTTAATTTTATTTCAGGACCCTCCTGGATAATGGGAATTAGTTTTTAAATTTTCAGGACCCTCCTGGATAATGGGAATTAGCTTTTTAAATTTTTCAGGACCCTCCTGGATAATGGGAATTAGCTTTTAAGTTTTCAGGACCCTCCTGGATAATGAGAATTAGTTTTTAAATTTTCAGGACCCTCCTGGATAATGGGAATTAGCTTTTTAAATTTTCAGGACCCTCCTGGATAATAGGAATTAGTTTTAAATTTCTCAGGACCCTCCTGTATAATGGGATTTAATTTTTAAATTTTTCAGGACCCTCTTGGATAATGAGATTTAATTTTAAAATTTTTAGGACCCTCCTGGATAATGGGATTTAAGTTTTAGGTAACATAATTTGATTAATTCCCGCAAATATGCCCTGATTCCAAACTGGGGCAGAAATGTTTCTTTTGTTTTGTCTGCTTTATTGAAGTATCAGGCGCCCACCTTGATAACGAGGGAATACATTCAAGTCTTAGCAATCAGGCGCCCACCTGGATAACGAGGGAATACAACTCAATTTCAGCAGTCAGATTCCCACTTGAAAAATGAGGGCATTTATTTTAAAGTTTACTTCAAGTTCCAAAGTTCAAGTTAGAAGCATCAGGAGCTCGCCTGAAGAATAGGGTCGAGTCAAATTAGAGTAGCAGAAGCTCGCCTCAAGAATGCAAGTCAGCAGTTCGAGATGCACAACAAGACTGAGAGAAGATTTAAGATAGAAGAATAGATAGGATTTTGTAATTTTTATGTAATTTTTTCTTATTTGATTTCCTTTGATGTAGTGGCAGGAACCGCGAATCGGAACCTTGACGGCACTTCACTCGACTTCCTACCTCGGTACTCCACTGCCATTCTTAATTACGAACTACACATGGCCTGATTCCTTTACAACCAAGGGTATGTAGGCAGCTCAAATACCAGGGCTCGGTCACATTCTATTTCCTTCAATTTTTGTTTCCACAAGCAGAGGTCGGGTCAAAAACATGTCTTGTTGTTCTTTGCCTGAAAACACTTCATGTTTCCCGTCAAAGAGGGGCAGCTGTAGACATGTAATTTGTGACCCATGTACTAGAATCACCTCTTATAGCCATAATACTTTTTAGAATAATTATTGGAGCCTATTTTTGTAGGAATCCATTTATTATTAAATCTAGTTCTATTTTTCTTATTAGGTTCAAAATAATAAAAATATACCAAAATAGTTCCAAGCTCTTATCTCCTAAATTCAATTAGAGTCTTATATTTTGGGCTGGGTGATCAGATTTTTATTCTTTAACCCAAATTTATTAAATTCGAGCCCAATCCAAAGGGAGGCCCAAATCCCACANGCACAACAAGACCGAGAGAAGATTCAAGATAGAAGAATAGATAGGATTTTGTAGTTTTTATGTAATTTTGCATTATTTGATTTCCTTTTTGATGTAATGACAGGAACCGTAGATCGGAACCTCGACGGTACTTCACTCAACTTCCTACCTCGGTACTCCACTGCCATTCTCAATTACGAACTACACGTGACCTGATTCCTTTATAACCAAGGGTATGTAGGCAGCTCAAATATCAGGGCTCGGTCACATTCTATTTCCTTCAATTTTTGTTTCCACAAGCAGAGGTCGGGTCAAAATATGTTTTGTTGTTCTTTGCCTGAAAATACTCCATGTTTCCCGTCAAAGAGGGGCAGCTGTAGACATGTAATTTTTGACCCACGTACTAGAATCACCTCTAATAGTTATAATACTTTTTAGAATAATTATTGGAGCTTATTTTTGTAGGAATTCATTTTATTATTAAATCTAATTCTATTTTTTTTAGGTTCAAAATTAAAAAATATACCAAAATAGTTCCAAGCTCTTATCTCCTAAATTCAATTAAAGTCCTATATTTTTGGACTTGGTGTTCAGATTTTATTTCTAGCCCAAATTTTATAAAATTCGGGCCTAATCCAAATGCAAGCCTAAATCCCACAACCCAAGAACCTAGCCCCATTTTCTCTCTCCTAACCCTAACAACCTCTGACAAAAAGGGAAGCTGACTCACGCAAAAAGCCAAGGTTCACTCCACTCACAAATTCTATCTTATTATCACTAGTAACAGAATTGCAGGGGGGAGGACCGGAGATAAAAAAAACAGAGCAGCAGCTGCATATTTCTTCTTGGGGGGACCATTTTTAATCTTCTAAAAACAAGCTATCTTCTCTACCACCTCGAACACCCTTAATCACTATGACGAACTCCATGAAAATAGCCCTAAAACTCCATGAAAACACCTGAGCTACGCCATCCTTTTAGCTTCGAAAACGCAGCTGAAAACTGTAGCCAATCGGCCGCCAAATCACCTGAAAACAGTCACCAAAAATCAGCTGCTCTCCCTCAACAAAAGACACCCAAAAGCAAGATCTAAAACTTCCAAATCCGTCCAAATTCCGACCCCAAAACTCAGCTGAAATTAGCCGCATAACCAGCCCCTGTTTCCACCCAAAAACAGTTCCAAAATCAACACTCTAAACCAAGCAAAAAGAGTATGAAACTACCACAAATTTCTGCTCAAATCTCACCTCAAATGTGCAGCAAAAACAGCTGCGAAACAGCCCTGAACTAGCCCCAAAATCACGCCAAACCAGCGTGAAATCAGCTGAAAGTAACCCCAAAATAATTCCACCAAACCAGCTACAAAATCCAGCCCAAGAGAGCAACAAATAAGCTGCGAATCTGCTGAAAAATCAGTCCAAGACCACCAGCGAAGCACCTCATTTTCAACCCCAAAGCGCTGCCAAAAATGCAACGGTTCACCTCCCAAAACAACTCCAATTCCAGCTAAAAATCAATGCAAAATCAGCTCCAAAATCTCCCCAAACCCAATCGCCCAATCCATCCGTTGTAGTTGGCGTTGAGTTGAGGTCGTCCAGTCAAAGACGAGTCGCCGATCGACTGCGGTTGAGGCACCCGTTCGAGGTCCCCGTTCGATTTTCCGGTCCAGGCCCGGTTCTTCAGTCTTCAGTGGAGATCTTGTTCGATTCTGTGTCGCCGCATCTCCAAACTGTCAAACAATTAGATTTCAGCTTCATTTGAGGTCCATTTCTTATCTCTTTCTTTAATTAATGCAAGAAGTATGGGTGTTCTCAAGTGCTTTTGGTTTGAATGAATCTGCATTCTTGATGAATTGGTCATTGCCTTTGCTGGATCAATTTTCCACGTTTGTCTTTATAGTGTTGTCGTTTGAAGTTAGTACATTAAAGTGGTGAATTTGGAATTGAAATATAAGATGCCTAAATTTAATTTGTGGCTCACGAGCTGATTTGGAAAATTGATTAAGGCAAAAAATAGTGCTTTGGGCTAAAAATGGAAATTAAAGTAAATGTTGGGTTGACATTATGGGCTTTACATGAACGTAGTCTGCCATTTAAGTTTTGATTATTGTTCTTACCATGTCACCTTATTCAATTAAGTTGTAGTTTAAATTAATATTTTTATTTGATACTTCCGCTAGGAGCATGTTTAGGCCGACCACACTTGGGTAGGCAATATTAGGATGTTTTATTAATTTTTGAGGCGAGGGGTCGTTCCCTTAGTTAAATTTATCCGGGGAATGCCCCGAAGGACCTGTGTATATTATATTCCGGGGAATGCCCCGAGGTATTTGTATTTGGAAGCCTAAAGTAAGACTCGTAGTGTTTTAGCTTAGTTTTGTTTTTCTTTTATTAGGTGGGAACGACCTTGAACCTCCTGCGTGTTTGTTTTTCTCTTCTGTGTTTTGTTTTTTTATCTCAATTCAAATATTCTAAAAGCCAACTAAATTGAGTACGCAACCGTGATTTTCACGGGACACGGGGAATGCCTAACACCTTCTCCCCGAGTCAAATGAACCCCCTTATCCAAATCTCCGGTAATGAACTTGACTTTGAGTCTAAGTTCTAAAAATGGTGGCCTGACACACCGGAATAAATCGTCAGGTGACGACTCTAAATTTATTTTTGTCACTATTAAAAATCTTTTTTTTTTCGAGTTTTTATTAGATCTTTTATTTATTTAAAAGGTTTAGTAAAGTCTCGCGCTCGAAAAAGAGGAGTGACAGGTACATATTGTTTATGTACTCACGCTACACTTCTGCAATAATCATGTAGGATCTGAGGCGGGTGCATTTGGTGGTCAGTCAGGCACGTACCCTCGCTACCCGAAGACTTAGTGGTGAGCTGCTTCCTACGCTCCGTTCTACAGCGTCCGGAGTCTCCTCCTTGTTGTATTTACTTTTCTATCTATATTACTTCAGATAGTAGTATAGGATGTTTTGTATATTTTACTAGTTTGTTCGTGCGCTTGTGACATCTGATTTTGGAAAATTATAGTAGATATTCATGGTTTTTTTGTTTATTAATTTTACTACTTCACTCTTATGCTTACTTTATGCTTCATGTTACTATAATCACCTACTATTCGTTTTCTTTATTAAATAAAATTAATGACTTTAGCAATATTAAAATAAACAATTAAATGGATAGTTGATTATTACATTGGGCGCCTTCAGGACGGAAATTAAGTCTTGACATAATGTTTCAGCTAGTTGTTGTTTCAATTTTTTTCTGTTTTGTTTTTCATGTTTTCTCTGATGTTTTGTCTGCTATTCTTCTTTGTTGTTACTGTTATTATTTTGGGTTTTCTCATCTGCCCTTTGTTTCTACTTTGTATCTCATGTTTTTTGTCCTCGTTTGTAGAACATCTATCAATAATACTTTCTGTTTTAATTTGTGGTCTAAGCGATTGGGTTAAATTTTTAATTAAATTTCATTTAAATTTACTTTTATTTGGTTTTCTTGCCTTTTTCTTTTTGCCTCTTCTTGCTAGAAGAACACTACCTATGAAACCGGGCTTACTATATATGGGGCATATGAGTGCTGCTGCCTGAAGCTTGAGTTAGTTCTAAGTGGATTCTGTTAAAAGTTTAGGTAAATTTTTTTGTACCACAAGTGTTTGATGAATTTATTGAAATAAATTACTTTTCATTAAACTTCTAGATTTTCCCACACTGAAGTGAGTTTTGATAGACCATGGCTATACACTTTGTGGATTCAAAAGCAATATACTCTGGTCGACACAGAACTTTCCATCCTTATGGTCTCTCCATCTCGAGGAGGTAAGACTGACCCGATAAAACTTTATCATTTGCAATTTACATCGCGTCTTCTTAAAAGAACAATCAAGAAGAACTTTATATCTCTACAACAAAATCCAGCCGAATCCCAAAACATTTGAATAATTTTATTTTTTGTTATAATGGTAGTGATAACAACTTTTTATTTCTCCTATTTTTTCCTATTTATTTAGTTAAACCGAAGAATGCATTTTCCACGTGTTGTGAAAAGAATTTACATTGATTAATTAATTATATGAGGACGACTGTACCGCACTGCTTTGTCCTCATTTGGTATTCTCAAATTTAATAACTATTGAAGTAGAACAAGAATTAGAAAATTGTTAACTTTGTGTTAAACTTAAAACACCGTATCCTCTCGAACCATCATAATTCATCTGACTTATTTCAGAAATGAGTATACAGACAATCATTTAATGTTATTTCTCCTTTCTCTCTCTTCTTTTCGATTTCTGACTTTGCAGAGATTAACGTTCAAGCTTTATTCTCACTCCAAATTTACCTCATTGAGATGTCTTTGTACTCAAAAGATGGAAATATATACTTGCCATGGTCATGGAAGATTTGCCGCTCCTCCTCCATCACTTTCAAAAAAGCTATGCACGATCTATCTTGGTACCCTTTCTTCTTCGATCCTCCAACATGTTGTTCCCCATGTATTATGTATATTTTTATGATGGTAAGGCCTAAACCTCAGCACGCAGTTTATTGGTTGTACTTGCTTTTGCGCTTCTTCAAGTTGTAGTTACAAGTCTAACAATCAGATCTTTTCTAAATACTGTGGACCCCACATATGATGTAGAGGAATAGAATCAACTAAGATTGGCATAGCAAAAAACCTCTTTGAAAAAAGAGGTAGTAGTCTAATGTATGTGATGACTGATGATTGAGGAGGTTTTACATTCATATTGTTGAAATTTTAGCAAAAAACCTCCTGCAAAAAATTCATTTATGTTGCCTATAATTGGCTTACTGTAACTTTTATTTGCTACGTAGATTGCATGATATTTTATACAATAGCATGTACTTTTTACACTTTTGGATTTAAGCATTTGATAAAATTATATTAGTCTTAGCTATTTACTTCCTCCTTTTCAATTCAAGTGGCGTTATTTGGCTTGGCATGAAATTTAATTAAAGGAAAGATTTATGGTCTAAAACAATCTATACATATTTGTGTGGCTATAAATCATTTTACTAAGAATAAAATAAAAATTTAAAGTTAAATTGTTTTTAAATAAGAAAGTATGATAATCTTTTTGGTACGGACTAAAAAGAAAAATATAACACATAAATTGGGACAAAGAGAGTACGTTTTATTTATGAATTACAGCACACTGCTCTATTTCCATGAGATATTTTTTTGTCTGTTTGTTTATGCACTAAAATTGAGTACAAAACAGAAAAAGGTTGGTTTGGCATGATTATTGTGGAGTGTATTTGAAAACTGGGACATGGTATAACTTTGTTATTTCTTTGTTCATAAATCACCGCAAATTGAATATGTGTCACAAATTGACATTTATCAAGAAAAAAATACAACATATTAATGCCAAGAATAAACCAAAAAATTTGAGAAAGAAAAACATATTACCTGGAATGAGTGCATTTCAAACAAGTGATGCTCTTGCAGACAAAATAACACAAAATAGTCATTGATATTACTTAGTTTATCAAGCATTTAAATTCCATATTGATTAACTTCTAATCGGGAATTTCAAGTTTATGCACTACTTTGAGCTAAACTATATCTTGAAGGACATCTTCTGCGGTATTCTGTAAAACCTAAATTATTTTAATTTATTGATTTTGTTATAGACTGATTATTCATCAAAGAGAGTTTAAGGAAGTCCGATGATTGAGGTACGTATTGGGTCATGAGAATTAACAACTCCATGAACATATCTAGATTTAACGAATGTGCTATGTGGCAATAGTATCTTGAAGAGTTTGTACTCTTTACTGCCGAACAACCACACTAAGATAATGCTAAGATGATAGAAAGAAATGCCAGTATCAGTCCATATCTTGTTCTCATAGTGGTGGTAGGAATTGTATCAATGAATCTACTTCATAATGATTGTATTCTTTATAACTAATGGGCTTTTTAGACATTTGCTAATCATGTGATTGGACTTACTTGTTTCTTTTATTTGAGGGTAAGTAAAATTGTGTAGACAAATCTGGAGTCATTTGCATTAAATTTCACCATATTCATATAGTAGTCAGAATTATCTTATTTAAAAAAACAAAAATTAACATTTCTCCCATTTTTTATAGTTCTTAACCGGTTTAATCGTAAGGATCGGAGGAATTAGATTTACGATGCATACTTAGACTGTACTAACAACATTTTTGCCTTTAATGACATTGTTCCATCTTCTCCAAAGGGACGTGACTCAGACACTTTGGTATAGTACTCTAAAATTGTTTATTTGTGCGGATACTTGGTTTTTGTCTATGTTCTCTCTTTCTAGATTATCTATATATTATGGTATATTTCAAGTTTTTGGTTGGAGACTTATAGTAGTTAATGTTTTCTATTAAAAGATATTTTATATCTTATTTGCTTCTAGGAATAGGAGCAAGAAGTTCTCATGATAGAGATTAGAAAGAATACAAAGTAGCAAATGGTTCCAGTAATGAGCAAATTTTGCCAATACTCTATATGACTCTTAATTGGACTACGTAATTTCTTTTGTTCATAGGTGATATAGCACTGGTAGCAACATGATACATCTGGTTCATCATGTGGTATTGAATGATAGGTAGGAGATGAGCAATTAGTCATAAGCTTGGGTTTGATTTTGTAAATGATTTTAAAAGAAAAGCACAACAAAATGAAATATTTGCTCAATTCTACATCCGTCGGACCCTGGGGAGGTAGTATATAGTTTTCTATGTCTCTCTATTTATAACTGTTCTTTTGGTTTGTGGAATGGTAATCCTAAACAATTTATAGCTATTCAAAGTTGTAATCACATGTAAATATGTGATTTTACACGTCAAAATTATAATAACTCAAATTATTGGATCCCTATATAATTGTTGGGCCCGAGCTGAGCACGGACAACACTATCCAGTAACAATTAGATGTAAACACCATTCTACGTACTTGGTTGTGGAAGGAGTAGGAACTAGCAATGGAAGATTCAATAACATGACACCTATTGAGGACAATTTAGAGTACAGAGAGAGAGAGCAAGAATCAGTTGTAAATTACACGATTACAGATGACTATTTTGGATAATAACAATTGTAGGTATTCTAAGTAACAATTATGTGAAAGATGGGGAATATAACTTTGTTAGGGGTAAAATTGGCGAGTTCGACGCATTTTGGACGGGCCAAAATGGATTGAATCAATAATTGGGTGGGTCAAATGATCCGTCCGAAAGTTATTTGGGCTAAGATAGGTTGGGTTAAAATTTGAGTCATAACCCAACCCGCCCAACTTTTATCAAACTTTGCTTAATATGTGTTATTTTTTTTATGAATTGAATAATTATTAAATAAGACTTTTTTCTTTTGTTATGGGTCATATATAACATATCAAAGAAAAAAAAATTATTTCTAAGATATTTTGGTAAAGTTACTCATGCATCAACTTGGGCAAAAAATCAGCTCAACTTTAAATGGGTTGAGATGGGTTGATCAAAATGGGTTGAGGTCAATAAATGAGCGGATCAATGACTATCCCAACCTTGGGCAGGTCATTTGGACTGGGCCAAGATTGACCGCCCTAATTTTTGTTATATATTTTTTTTATATTGGTTTCCAGGCCACTTGTTCAATCCTCACTAATCTACTTGATGACCAACATCGACATTGAGTATATTTGTTCGAAATCAGATTGGGAAAAAATATTAAGGATCTGTTTAGAAAGCCATCAGGTAATTGAAGTTGGTGTAATTATTGAGGTAGTAATTGCACGATCTAGTAATTATATAGTATTATAGTCACGACGAGTTGTTTGTTTGTCATAATGTAATTGCAGTATAATTATAAATGTACTGTTTGGTTGTACGAGTGTAATTACACATTTACAATGGGGTTGGAGTTAGGCCATGCATATGCCAATAAGAGGTAGTATGTGGAGTTGTTGAACTATTTCGGGTAGTTTCTTGTTGAATTGGTTGAGAGAGGAGGGGGTTACCATGGTAGAGCTTTGTAGTCGATTTTGCATAGTAAGTGTTTGACGAAATTACCAAGAGATTTATATCATGAAAATCCTTCCAATTAATATTCGATTTTTCCCTATCTTCGTATAAGTTGAATTTTCTAACAGTATTGGGATGATATAGTAACCTAATGAAAGCTCAAGCAAGATATGTTGGCTAAACTTCTCTCTTAGAATCGAATTCCATGATGTTCCTGTAAGTTTCAGGTATGGTTGGCCAGATTCCTAATTCCCATGTTTCGAGTTGTTCCTAATAAATTTGATTATCGCAAGTAAATGTTGTGTTGAAAGATGCATACACTCAAAACATGTACCAATTGCTCCTATCTTATTATGATCTTTTCGAGAATGTGTTCAAGTGTGGTTTGTGTATGAAAATGTTATGACTTCAATTCGTGTTTCAAATGAAAGTCTATTATGCTTAACTTGGAAAGAAAATTCAATGTGCTTAAGACTCACATTGCTCATATACATATTTAAAGTCTTGGTCCCAAATGCTCTTGTTGTCGATAATCTGTGAGGATATTTGAAAGTGAAAGAAGTGAATATGAGATCTAAAATGTGGCCATCGTGCCAAGAATAAAAGTTATACTTGTGGCCAATTGTGCCAATGAAATGAAATGATGTGTGAAAAAATTGTGAAATGAGCCTTGATTCACTGTTCCAAATTGACTCCAAAAATTGATTTGCCTAAAAGCTTATGTACTCAAGTCATGTTCAAATGTGATTGTTTAAACTAATGCCCATGATTTGAGCCCCTATTTGTGATATTTTTCTGTCAAAATTCCATATTACATTTACTTCTATGCATACCATAGCAATTCTACCATAGTCCTTAGATTTTTCACACTCCAGTTCCATGCTATCATGACGCTACCCTTTTTGTATTAGTACTCTTCCTTGACCCCGCGCCTCTTAGTAGAGTACTTTATTTTGGTTTGCAAGAGTATTTATTATTCAGGAATATGCATAGCATAACTTATTTTCTGCCTTATTTCATTTCAAGCATCACATATTTCATCCTCATTTATAACCCTCATTGTTCTACTAAGCCACGTACAACCAAAGTACTTTCTCAATTTCTGCAAAAGGTCGAATTTAATTCAAGTGACACGTCTTCCTAAGTTGTAGTAATCTATTTGAGCGGCTCACAAAATCTTTGACTATAAGATAGTACCTTTAATAATCCGATGTTGAACATTGTAGCTATTACTCGTGATAAACATGTGATTGTTATAGCAACACTTTATAGTGATTTAACTCATTTCATCGTGAATCTTATCGAAAATTTTCCTTGCTTCTTGCTTTTGTGAATAAAATTTCTCTTTTTCTCAATTATCACCTATAAGGTTACTTTTACCTGCTCTGACGCTCCCCCACTTAGGTGTAAGACCCAATTTTTAAGCTCGAACCTAACACTCAAAGACTTCATTAAATTCTTACCTCGTAGGTACACTTCCATCTAATCATATACATGCTCACATGCTACCACAAGTTTTTTATTCCCCAACTCGAAATCTCATTTGACCATTTTTTCCATCAAGCCTCAACTTTATTTCGTCATTACACTTGTATTACTTATTGTTTTGAAAATAGGATAGAATGTGTCACGACCCAAAATTCAATTAGTCGTAATGGCACCTAACCCAACCCGCTACGTAAGCCAGTTAATAATAAACTAGTTCAGATGACATTTATTAAGAGAAGAAATGATAATGCAACTGAACTATTATACAAAGAATTCCCAAGGACTGGTAGTACAAATCATGAGCTTCTAAGATTTAGAGTTTACGAAGCTAGTACGAAATAAAAACATCTTCTGTTACATGAACAAATTAATAATTCTAAAGCTACCAAGGACAAGAAGCAACTATGACCGGAGCGTAGGTACATCTTCAAATTCAGCTCCCGCAATACATAGCAACATCAACATCCAACATCTGCACGCAAGGTGCAGAAGTGTAGTATGAGTACAACCGACCCCACGTACTCAATATGTAACAAACCTATCCTTAGGTTGAAAGTAGTGACGAGCTGGGACAAGGGTCAGAGTCCAACTCCAATAACTAGCAACAGTTCATAACAATATAATAAAAATGGTACTCGAAGTAACTCAGAGATATGATGCTCAGCTCATTCACAGTTACGGAAAATAGGCATGCTTTTCAAGTATAACAATAAATCCCAAATTTTTCACCGAAACACCAAAAATATGAGTAAGTTTGAAAACTGGGATTTTTCCCAAAAACTTCCAACAACAGGTAAGATATTCCATTATCAAGTGGCATGAGGAAAGTACATCTCTATGCTTACATGTCAATGTATGCATGCCAACTGTAATACAATGCAGTGATAAAACCATATGCATACTATCGGTGTATCAATGCACCCAGTCCTCCCAATCACCCAATCCTCACAATCACTCAGTCGTCACAGCCACTCAGTCCTCATAATCACTCAATCCTCCCAATCACTCGGCACTCGCACTCAGTAGGTACCTGTGCTCACTGTGGATGTCCAGACTCTGGAGGGGCAATTCCAGCCCAAGCGCTATAATAAGCCAATCCTGGCATGAATCAAATAAATATGCTGCGGCATGCAGCCCGATGCTATAAATATCGGCCTCACTCGTCATCAATCTCTCCAGTCTCTTGGGCTCACAATGTCATGAAGATCAGCCCAAAAATATGATGTGATGTATCAATAAATGGTAACAAAGACTGAGAGGTGATATGCAATGAATGCGTATGACTGAGTATGTAGTTGCAATGTGAGAAAATAACTCAACAGCAAAAATGACCTCAGTGGGTCCCAACAGGATAAGCATGTAGCCTAGACATAGTTTCAAACATAGATCGCAGCTTAATTACTCTAGCACGTATAGATTTTATGGTTACAGATAAGATCAGGTAACTACACAGTACCATAGAAATAACTGAGTCACAATTCACACGGTGCACGTCCATACGCCCGTCATCTAGCATGTGTGTCACCTCAGCACCAAACACGTATCACGCATATTCGGGGGTTCATACCCTTACCACCAAGTTTAGAAGTGTTACTTACTTCGAACAAGCCAAATCCAATATTGAGCAAGCCAAGCGATGCTCCAAAAATGCCATCCCGCACGTGCCGACATTTGAACGACTCGAAACTGGCCAAAAACAACTCAAGAACATCAAATCATGCCTATGGAAACAATTCCAAATGATAAAGGTCGAATCTTTAATCAAAACCCCAAAGTCAACTAAAAAGTCAAACACGGGTCCGCACCTCGGAACCCGATAAAACTCATAAAATCCGACAACCCATTCAATTACGAGTCCAACCATACTAGTTTCACCCAAATCCGACTCCGAATCGATGTTCAAAACTAAAAAATTGAGTAGAGAACACTTACTCCAATCCATATGATGAATATCGCCTCAAAAATTGCCCAAATCCGAGCTCCCCAACTCAAAATATGACCAAACGAACAATCCCTAAATATTAAATATTTTTTCCCAGCTATTCTGCCTCGTTTCGTGTGCCAAACGATCCCAAACCTATCTGAAACTCACCCGATCCTTTCGGTACCCCGTCCGAACATACCAACAAGTCCCATAATATAATACAAGCTTACTCGAGGCCTGATATCACGCATAACAACATCAAAACCATGAATCGTACCTCAAATCGAACTTTATGAACTTTGACTCTTTCAACTTTCAAAACTCGTGTCGAACCTTATCAAATCAACTCGGATTGAGCTCATATTTTGCACAAAAGTCCCAAATGACATCACAAAGCTATTCCAATCCCCGAAATCACAATTCGAACCCAATATCATCAAAGTCTCAGTCAAACTTATAAACATTCCAAACCTTCAAATGTTTAACTTTCGCCAAATAGTGTCGATACCTTCTAGAAATATCCAAACGCAAATCCGGACATACGCCCAAGTCCAAAATCACCATATGGACCTAATGGAACCATCAAAACTCTGATCCAAGGTCAAGTACTAGAAAGTCAAACTCAGTCAACTCTTCCAACTTAAAGCTTCTTAGTTGAGAATCATTCTTCCAAATCAATTCCGAGTAACCTGAAAACCAAAACCGATGATTCACACAAGTCATAATACATCATATGATGCTACTCAAGAATTCAAATAGCTAAACGAAATGCAAATGCTCAAAACGACTGACAGGGTCGTTACATTCTCCCTCACTTAACATACGTTCGTCCTCGAACGTGCTAAGAGTTATTCCAAAGCCATCAAATCGCCATGTAACCTTACCATGAACATACTGGGGGGTGATCCCATGTCACCCCAATCCACATAAGCCTGACAACACATCATAACTGAAGATCATTACCTTAACCTTAGTCCGTAAGCCTTAGAACCTACATCAGGAATTCCTTACAAGACTCAAATCTCGCATCTACACACTGTATGAGTCTGAACAAGCTGTATCAAGCCATAACCATAACCCAAGATGTAATCACATGATATACCACACAACTCGCATACTCATATCAATAATTCCCAATCATAGTAGCTGCTCAAAACAAATCTGATACCGGTAGTAAACCTCATATCAATTAAAACCTCGTTCAAAACCTTCATACACTACCGATGATGAAAAAAAAACACAGAAACTCATAACCACTATTCAGATCAACAAGTCATGGAGATCTCTCACTCGTTCGACTAGAACCAAAGCCAAATTCTTAGCCGACTTCCGATATTATTCTTCTAAACATGTCGTAATCAAATCTGCTAGTATCCATTCTAGGTCCAATGACCTTATCTCATCAAACACAACTATTCTATTGACATGCCACACCAATACAACCTAAAGTCGCAACCGTGCAATCTGTGCACCAACAAGCAACAATTCAAATGTACTCAAATATGGAAAATGACTCAAATGAGAGAACCGTCCCACAAGGTCAACAAGTGTCACCACAAACGCAATGCTACGAACCCATCACACATAGTAGAACCAAGACACACAAATCTATCACAAAAGGATCATATCCCAACATAACCCAACTATAATGCATGACCTCATCCAAACACTGGGCCATATGAAATACCGCAAGCCACAATGCTCAAAATCAACATCCATACACAATTTGATATTAAGTACTCGAAGTGCATGACCAAAACCATAGAGAAGCAAATAACACAATATACCACAACCCGGAAAGACCATAACTAAGGTGCAATCAACCATTCTACACCCCAATCCCATCTCGCTCGAATTCCGCTATAAGGCCCAAACAGAACCGCACCATGTGTGCATATAACCAACGAATCACAACCCCTCATACCATGGAAGAGTAACACATTAGAACATATCAGATACAAATAAAATCAATTCTAACTGAATGGCACATCCCTCAACAATAGCAATTCAGAGTCAACAAATTCGACCCGGTGTAGAATACACATCATCATTGGGCCTACTAATGGGCCCCCAAATCAACTCCGGTCATCCCTGAATGAACAAATAGCCCTCCAAAAGTCCAGAACGACCTAACCATAACACATACTATCATTTGGCTAGCTTTGGCCACATTTTTACTGTCCACAACCATGAAATAATCTGCTTTTGAGAACTCTAGTCTCCAAATCCATAGAACACATAAATCACCATATCTGTCCCAACTCCACCCCCCGAATGTCTAAAACATCTCTCATACATGATCATCCCACGAGGAAAACTTCTATAATTCTTTCGCGCGATATAGCAAAACTTGAATATCAGTAGTTGATCAACCAGGCGAGCACCGCAACACCAATGAAGCACCCGTAAGTCAAAACACAATGCACCTTCTGAAATGCGCACCCTTCTCAGGAAATACCAAGTAGTAATAGCATTCATCTAGACATCTGAAACCGTCTATGTTGTCTAAGAATTCATGACCTTCCCTTCAAAATTGAACTGCAACCTTGCACATGCAAATCTCAATCCTACACAACACACTGCATCTATCATGCCTTCATATGAAAAGCACGAGAATCTCATGATCAACTCTGAGTCGCCAGTAGAATACATACCCGATCAGTCAGAAACCTTCCATTTGATCTCATCCAGGAGAAAATTCCAATACGCAACATGTTCCTCACGCTAGTAGGAAATATCTACCTCGAACCGTTATAGAAATCATCAAGAACTCTTTGGAATCCATTTGCACATAACCAAGATATCAGAACCGAATCCCTCTAACTCAACCAAGCCACGCAGGTCGCCAAAACCCATGAGCATTGCTACGAAACACCTGTAGAGACTCGCCACATTATAAGTACCCAAAGAACTTATCATACCCATTACCGTGCTGATCCAACCTACTACCAAACTGTCCTATTTCTCCGAGTTCCTCCTGAATTACCCTCAAGGTGACACTCCTCCTTACCAGAACACCATGATCCTTAACCAAAACTCACCCCATGAGATCCTAGAATAAAATCACTCCGCCCTAAGGCCCATAAGCTACCGCATTCCCCCTTAAGCACCCCAAAAGTACCACAACCGAGACACCCACTCTGAAGAGACCTTCTGTGAGTCTAAAGTTGTTTCCTTCACCTTCCTGATACTGAAATGTATAATCCGTAATGATATAGAAATACCGCGAGTCTCGACATCATCCAATGTAAATCTCAGGTTCTAGCCATATACAAATTTGAAAAAGTCTCAATTGCTACATATAAATCTTAAACCCATTAGAACCTTCTCGAGAGTCATCTACTCTGCTCACATCTCAATTGCACCGTCCAAACAGGCCAAATGACCTGTGCCCAATTAGCATAACGACACCCAAAGAAGTAACCCTACCTTAACGCAACCAAATAAATTCCTACTCCATGCACACTCCATCCTTCATGAATAACCACTCAATCATTCCATGATTCCCATATACCCATAGAGTATAATACAACTCGTATCCAGAAATTCCCTTACTCAAGTCATACTCGATCTCAACCTCTGCAAGTCATAACTGATTCATAAGTATACCTAAAATCAAAACCAATACAACACATAACCGTGCAATCAACTCGTCGATAGCAGACTCCCCCACTTGGCTCAAGGCTGTGGAATAAAACATTTGATAAATTACCATACCTCATTACTGCCATAATACCGTAGTGAGATTCAACTAAATCCTTCATAAGCTCATGTAACACAAACCATCTAATACCTCAAATCATATGCAAATATCTCATTCATCCTTGTAAAGGTCAGGTCAACTATTACAACCGATCCAAACTCAAATCGCACAAATATAACCCACTGGTAGAAAAGAAAGCCTCCACACAACATCATAAAAGTCACACATCCGTATATTACCCCCCAGGTTATAACCCACATGCTTAGCCTCAAACTACAATCTCTTTATACTCTTTCACAACCACAACAACAATGCAGCCGCTTAATCTTCCCGAGTCTGAACTCACCAATAAGGCATGAGAACCAAATTTGCTCCACAGTTAAACAACATGAAAGATCCTCCAAGACACTCACAACTCGAAACTATACGTCACATCGAGATAGAAATCAAGTACCCAATAGTCCTTTTTACATCTCAAGCAAACTCTTCTCGTCACATTCAATCCATCTGAATATATCCCGCAGTCACATCATACTCATCATATAGCCATCCAACCACTTATCGAGCCACAAATTCCGCTAAAACGGACACGACCAGACTTATGAGTCCAAAAGCACATGCTCACATAATCGAAATCCCCGTGCTCAAGCTATAGTCAAAACTCGGCCTCAAGTCCTCCAGACTGGCCCATCATCAGCACACTGAAATCACATCTCGCAGCTCATCCATGGAATCACAAGCCGTCGATGCACAGCTGATACCGAGCACCCACATGCGCATACAAGTGCGTGGAAGGAATTCAAAGAAATATGCTTCAAGCTGAATCAATGCGGGCAAGATAAGGAAAGAATGATGGGAAGTTTATCCTAAATGCCCTGTAGCCTCTCGAAGATAGGTATGGACGTCATCATAGCGATCCGCAAGACTCTACTAGACACATGCTCATAACTCGTAGAACCTATGAACCTAGAGCTCTAAAACCAACTTGTCACGATCCAAAATTCAACTAGCCATGGTGGCACCTAACCCAACCCACTAGATAAGCCAGTTAACACTAAATCAATTCAAATGAGATTTATTAAGACAAGAAATAATAGTACAACCGAACTATTACACAAAGAATTCCCAAGGACTGGTAGTACAACTCATGAGCTTCTAAGACTTAGAATTTGCAAAGCTGGTACGAAATAAATATATCATCTGTTTAAAATATACATGAACAGATTAATAATTCTAAAGCTACCAAGGACAAGAGGCAACTATGACCGGAGCGCAGGTACATCTTCAAATCTAGCTTCCGCCATACACAGCAATATCAACATCCAACATATGTACGCAAGGTACAGAAATGTAGTATGTGTATAACCGAACCCATGTAATCAATAAGTAACAAACCTAACCTTAGGTTGAAAGTAGTGACAAGCTGGGACAAGGGTCAGAGTCCAACTCCAATAATCAGCAACAGTTCATAACAATATAATAAAAATGTTACACGAAGTAAATCAAAGATATGATGCTCAGCTCATTTACAGTTACGGAAAATAGGCATGCTTTTCAAGTATAATTATATATCCCAAATCTTTCACCAAAACACCACCAATATGAGTAAGATTGAAAACTATAATTTTTCCTCAAAACCTCCAACAACAAGTAAGATGTTCCATTATCAAGTGGCATGAGGAAAGTACATCTCTATGCCTATATGGCAATGTATGGATGCCAACTGTAATACAATGCAGTGTAAAACCATATGCATACTCTCGGTGTATCAATGCACCCAGTCCTCCCAATCACTCAATCCTCACAATCACTTAATCCTCACAGCCACTAAGACCTCACAGTCACTCAATCCTCCTAATCACTCGGCACTCGCACTCAGTAGGTACCTGTGCTCATGGTGGATGTGCAGACACCGGAGGGGCAATTCCAGCCCAAGCGCTACAATAAGCCAATTCTTGCATGAATCAAATAAACATGCTACAGCGTGCAGTCGATCCCATAAATATCCTGACGACCAGGCCCTTAGCCTCACTCCGTCATCAATCTCTCCAGTCTCTGGGGCTCACAATGTCATGAAAATTGGCCAAAAAATAATAACAGAGACTATATATGATATGCAATGAATGCGTATGACTGAGTATGTAGTTGCAACGAAAGCAAATAACTCAACAGCAGAAATGACCTCAGTGGGTCCCAACGGGATAAGCATATAATTTAGACATGGTTTCAAACATGGATTGCAGCTCAATTACTCTAACACGTAGAGATTTCATGGTTACAAATAAGATCAGGTAACTACACAGTACCACAGAAATAATTGAGTCAGAATTCACACGGTGCACGTCCACATGCCTGTCACTAGCGTGTGCGTCACCTCAACACCAAACACATATCACGTATATTTTGGGGTTCCATACCCTCAGCACCAAGTTTAGAAGTATTACTTACCTCGAACAAGCCAAATCCAATACCGAGCAAGCCAAGCGATGCGCCAAAAATGCCATCCCACACGTACAACCTCTGAACGACTCAAACTTAGCCAAAAGCAACTCAGGAACATCAAATCAAGCCTAAGAAAACAATTCCAAATGATAAAGGTCGAATCTTTAATCAAAACCCCAAAGTCAACGAAAATGTCAAACCCGGGTCCGCACCTCGGAACCCGACTAAACTCATAAAATCCGATAACTCATTCAATTACGAGTCCAAACCATACAAGTTTCACTCAAATCTGACTCCGAATCGATGTTCAAAACTCAAAAATTCACTTTATGAAACTTTGGACAATAACCACCAATTTTCTCTTTAAAATTGGCAATCCAATTACCAAAAACGAAGATAGGTTCACGAAATATAACCAAACCGAGTCGAGAACACTTACCCCAGTCCATATGGTGAAAATCACCTCAAAAATTGCCAAATCCGAGCTCCCCAACTCAAAATATGACCAAATGAACAAACACTCGAAATTAAATATTTTTGCCCAATTGTTCTGCCTTGTTTCGTGTGAAATGATCTCGAAACTCACTTTTGATGCCTCCAATGGATTCCTTATAAAATTTCAGTCAAGTTAGGCTTTTGAATCACTCCATTTAACCTTATAATGAAGGAGATATGTTGGTTTCAATATTTGGAAATTGTGCAGATTTTTAAATACGAATTCAGTGGCAATTTATAATTGATCTGAAAAATATGGCAACCCGATTCTTACTAAAAAGACCATAAATTCCTCATACGATGTCGAAACTTGATGATTCCAGTTGTTATGGTTCCACAATTACGATACGAATCTAATGGTTCAATCAAAACAAAAATTAGAGCTTATTTGCTTAATGTGGTACCATTTATGCTTGAAGAAACGATGTCAAAACATAAAAAACGACTATCCGAAACTCACCCAAGCCCCTCGGTACCCCGTTCGAATATACCAACAAGTCCCATAATATAATACGGGCTACTCGAGGCCTCAAATCACGCATAACAATATCAAAACCATGAATTGCACCTCAAATCGAACTTAATGAACTTTGACTCTTTCAACTTTCAAAACTCGTTCCGAACCTTATCAAATCAACTCGGAATGAACTCAAATTTTGCACACAAGTTGTAAATGACATAACGAATCTATTCTGATCTCTGGAACCACAATTTGAACCCAATATTATCAAACTCAAGTCCCAATCAAACTTATGAACATTCCAAACCTTCAAATTTTTAACTTTCGCCAAATAGTGTCGATACCTTCTAGAAATATCCAAATGCAAATCTATCTATACGCCCAAGTTCAAAATCACCATCCAAACCTAACGGAACCTTCAAAACTCCGATCCAAGGTCAAGTACTAAAAAGTCAAACTTGGTCAACTCTTCCAACTTAAAGCTTCTTAGTTGAGAATCATTCTTCCAAATCAATTCCGAATAACCTGAAAACTGAAACCAGCGATTCACACAAGTCATTATGCATGATACGATACTACTCAAGACTTCAAATAGCTGAATAGAATGCAAATACTCAAAACGACTGGCTGGGCCATTACAGAATGGTTATTCCCGTTAAAGATTTCCTTGTTCTTTTCCATACTAAAGTATCATGACACTTCCAACCGCAACTCATGTTGTTAAGTGTCATCATTTCCTGCCCTTACAATAATAATATGGTTAGCATATCATCTTTCAAGTTCATTTTATCTTCAGAATCCTTTTTTTGACATTATACACTTCAATCCATAACATACACCATTTTTCAGAATGCTACATGTCAGAAGGGTATAATCCATCTTCATGTCATAATCATAACAAAATTGTTTTTTTGATTATAGTCAATATCTCATCTTTACATCATCATTCTTCGTGCAATTAATATAAATATTTGTATATTTCTCCCTATTCATGGAATCTAGTTCTTGGGTATTTTTGTACCTCCATAGTATCTTCAATTTCATTCCCGTGCATAATATGTTAGGGATTCCTGATGCATCACTCTATAACGTTTGGACACTTGTTACCTCTCATCTCCCACACGTACTATTATTATTTCCAAGTTCTTGGGCCTTAAGTGATCAGACTGCTCTGAGAAAGATAAAAAGTAAACTCTTATAGTTTGGAGCGCAACTCCAACAATATATATAGTATTGACAACTTGCCATAAATTGTTACTTTGCCTCATATATCATTTTAAACATTCATTTCTCATAATTCATAAGGGTCCATCAGATCCTAATTTAATCGCTCCACTTGACACATGCATAAGCCTTTGGAGCTTACATTTGAATATTCTCAATTCTCACAAGTTTAAAAGGACAAAATAAGGTTTATCCCAATTAGTCAACTCAAGGTTATCGGTCCACATCATTTTACCTTCTATGGTAACCTATATTTCTTCTTATCCCTTCTCAAGCTACATCTTTGTGCATATCATGCCTTAATATGTTTTTCCCTTACACATTTAAGTCCACCCACATCATCTACGCATACCTTGGCATGCATAATTGAAGGTTAACATCCATTAGTATCTCATTCGTTATCTAGGAGGCATTCAATTGCTCCGAACTTGGTTGATTCACATTCTCTTACCAATTCTATTCTTATCATTCCTCGACATCTCATCACGATAATTTGAGATACAACCTTCCCATTTATCTTGGGACCATTGTGTTTTCTTCTTTGTACCTTGTCCGTACTCATTAGTGGTGACTGTCAGAGTGACCGATCATCTTAAATCTTGACTAAGAACTTAAATTCTAGACTAGGGCCTTACCTTTTCGGGGTTCCCTTTTTCACATCCTCCAGTACAATTCTTTGTACGTTCTGGCTCTATTTTGACAGTACTAACTGACATCATCACCTCATTTTCTTTTTCATGAGTTCTCAACATTCGACTTATGATTCTCGCTCACCATAATTGTACATCTCGACTGTATCATTTTTTAAAATATGCTCTCGACCTTAACCCATCATTTCATTCATGCATAGTCCGATACTTTCCAGCTATTTTTCAAGCAACACGTGTAATATCTTGAACCTTCAACTTTGTGCTCGTCACTTTTGTATATACCATATCAGGTAGTCAATACGTCTGAGAACCATGTCTCTCGCTTCAGGCACAACGAACTATCTAGAGAAAGAAGAAAGTGAAACTCCCTAAATGTCCTTGTAGCCTCATCGATATAAGTGTGGCCGGCGACACACCGATAAAAGGGACTCTACGTGACGCAGGTCCGTAAACATACTAGGACTTGACTTAGAACCTAGTGCTTTGATACCAAGTTTGTCACGATCCAAAATCATATGACCGGCACCCGACACACTACTTGACCCGAGCGAACCAAACCGTATGATGCACCAAAACCATACGCATGAAAACCAATTTATCTGTGGAAGCTCTTTGAAAATCATATACAATTTTTTAGCAAATATACCACTAGGCTGGATACCTAGTGGCTAATATATATATAATAATCCAAAAACAGGAATCTAATGTTTACAATTGTCCAAAACCAAATCTAAAATATGTAAAGCTACAACTAGCTATACTATGTAATCTAATTATTACAATAGATAGAATTGCCAAATCCCAACATAAGTTGTTGAGTGTATCCACAAGCCAAGCGCAAAACCTTAATGTAGCATCTTTAAAGCTCTCACCGGGTGCCAAGTTTTGGATTCCAAAGGACAAGACAAATGTGAATCTCCCTGCAACACCAACAACTTCTGGGAATGACCAAATAACCAAACAGTATGCAATTTCAATGTGTATGAGTATAGCCATCCAAATTGTGATTAACAATATAGAACACCAACAACTTTTATTTTGGAGACTGATTCACTTGTAATGAAGAGGATCATTGATGGAGAATAGGATCCTCCTCGGTGAATCGTGGCTGAGGTTAAGAGAATCAAGGAGATGAAGGAGAACTTCAATGTGATATTCCAGCATGTATTAAGGGAGGGAAATACTATGGCAGACTTAGAAGTAAATAGACACTGTCGCATGCAATATAATTTACCCAACTATGAATTGGGGTCGAATACCACAAAGAACAATATATAGGCAATTAGGTATGTAAGAGAATTATCGCTTATTATGATAAGCCAAAAACTTAGAAGGTTATTGTGAAAAAATTTATAACTAACATTGAATATATAAACTAACCTAGAAAGGATGTAAAAAGATCAATGGCTACAAGCATGGATGCAATGGTAATTACACTCAAGTAACGATCCAATGTATTTCACAATTTTACAAATATGAGCGAGTTTATGTTATTTAGCCTCGGGTAATAATTTTTTATTATCTTCTTCCGAAGACTAACAAGACTTTCTAATTAAATTATCCCTGAAATAATTAAGAGGTTAAGCACACCCGAATATAGCTACAAGTAGTTCAATCCTATCCCTAGGTAAAATCTATAAAGTGAGGGTTAGCGCCTCAAGTTCTTGTTAATTAATATTTTTCAACCCCAAATTGTCTTTCCCAAAATTAATTCGAAGTGAATGGGCGAGTCCTAGGGTTAGCTAATCCCTTTGGAAACATTAAATAACAAGAATATAATTAAAGAAACAATAACTCACTTCGCAATAAATAGAAATCGTTCAATACATAAGCACAACAAGATATTTAATCCACACTTTAAATATGAATATTTCCATAAACAAGATTCAAGTGTTGGAAAAATTATTACACACTTAGATATACAATACAAAGCAAGAAAATGAATAAATGAACATAAATGGTAAGAAATTCTCAACCAAAAGCTTCAAATCTTCAATAGTGCGTGTGCAAGAACCCTAGCTCCAAAACTTGTGTTCTCTAGTCAAGAGACTCAAAAATAATTCAAAGATATACCAAAGATATTTTACAAACGAGCTAGGTCATGTATTAAATGGCTTGGGGATCAAAACATGAAATTTCATTTTTTTCCCAGAATCTGCCCAGAAAATGTGCTATGCGATCGCATAGAGAGAATCGCGATTGCGGTTGACAACTTCTGCAAATGATACGCGATCGCGTAGAGAGAACCGCGTTCGCATAGAAGATTTGACCAGTGCTGACCAACTTTATTTCTTCGCGATAAGTTCAACCGCGTTCGCATATCATCCTTCTCTTGGACTTTTGCGATCGCATAGAGCATTAACTGGCAGCAGTCCATTTTTCCCAATTTAACACATTTGACTTGTTTTCTCCCGTATCTTCTCTAAATCACTTGGTACCTGAAATATGCCAATAAACCTCAATAAATGACTTAGTTTCTCAACAAAATCATACAAAATCCTAAGTATCAAGAAGAGATAAGTTGGTAAAATACCAACTTATCAAACCCCCAAACTTAAATTATTGCTTGTCCTCAATCAATTCAACAACTAAGAACATCCTTCAATAAAATCAACAATTAAGATCAATGCATACCAAGCATCATTCAAGTCAAAAAGGTTCAAATTAAACACAATCTAGTGACTTCGGTTGGTACCAACAATTAATTTAAAACATATGAATCACCAACTTCTCACAAATTTCATTTCAATTCAAGTGCTCAAATAGCACATTAATCAAAGTAGCAACCAAGTCATGACACTAAAGCTTCAAAATTTGCCTCATTATCAAAAATAATTTTCTTTTGTTCATTCCTCCCAATTGGAGATTGGATTAAGTTCACAACTCAAAATTTCATGTGCCCTCATACTTAAGAGAGAATCCCGACATATAAATTGTAATTTAAACATAAATGGGATATCAAATGAAAAGAATTAACTCTCTCTCTCTCTCTCTCACACAAAAATATTCAAACGCACAAAAGTAGTGCCATAGGCTTGTCCTTCATGTATTTCTCCACTAATGTAGATACACTTGGTTCAAAATTAAGTAGGACTTAAAGGATTGTAATGTAGGTTTTTGGTTAAGGTAGGGCACAATTTGAATAAGAGTGACTCGAAACCTCCCTAAGAACTACAATTTGCAACAACTAAAGCACACTTCCTTCAAAAAAATTTTCCATCCTTTCTTCACTTTTCATTCCACACCTAATCTTTCCTTTATTCACAACTCCTTATTTTTTCTTCCTTTTTCTTCTTTCTTACTCATCATTTTATTTTTTTCAAAAACCAAGGAAGGTTCCACTAATTTTTTTTATTACCTTTCACCTTTTATGCAACTTCCACATCACAATTTTTCCAACCTTCACCCCCAAACTTAGGCTTTTATCCTTTGTTTACACTTTCAAAGTACTTAGGGAGGTAGGATGACAAAAGATAGATCAATAAAGAATGAAGGGTTAAAGCTTGTAACATGGTAGCCAAAGAAAATGTTTAAAGGCTCAAAAGGGGTTGACTATGGAAAATATGCAAGGGTAGGAAAACTTAAGGCACAATGACAGTCCAAGGAAGGCCTAACATCATCTTTCAAACCATGTTAGTCTAGGATTTCGCCTTCAAGCATATTCCGGGCAAGTTCTAGACTGCAAAAGAACTTACAACAAATCTCACCACACATGAAACATGCAAACTCGAGTAATATATAAATACAAAATCCAATTAAAACCAATGAACCCAAAGAAAATCACATATAGCCTAAAGACTATTTAATGAATCAAAGAGCCAAAAATAGAACCTAAAAGTCACAACAAGGATTATCACTTCAATCATTTTTCATTTTAAAGATCAAGACTTCATATGCTAAAGTTTAAATCATGTTGGTACTAACACAAGCCACACGTTGGTTTATGGACAAAAAGATCACACCTACTAACCAATTTATTCACTACTAGCTACTAAACCAACTAAAAAAAAATATTTACCTAAAAATTAAAAAACAAACTAGACAAGACTAATCCCTTAAGAAAGTTGTAACGCCATCCATCATAGGAAAAAGTCACCCGGTTCGACACGAATTATTTCCTTGGAAAAGAACCGCGGCATAAAGAAAAACCAAAGAGTTTAATTAATACTACTACAAGTAAATAAAGTAACAAAATAAGAAAATAAAAACTAATGCTAACATGCTAGAATTTAACTATAAAATATCACTAATAGTTAACCAATCTACACAAGTTTGCAAAAAATATTGTCACGCTCCACATACATCATCACATATAAATGAGCCACCCCCAACCTAACGTGTTGCACTGTCCTCAATGCAACTAAACAAAATAAGATAAAATGAAAGAGGTGCTCCCTGAAACGGCATCACTCAGAGCTGGAAGTGGTGGGAAATTTGAGCACCAAATCCTCCTCATCATCGTCCTCTGATTCATGTGAGGCACAGAATGAACTCAGCTTGTGCATCATTTTGGAAAGGAATTCGCTTTTCTTTTTCTCATGCTCTTTGAACTTTAGCTGTTGCCTCTCAATCTTTCCTTGTCTTTAGCTCATGTCTTTCAACCTGTTTTTGATTGCTTTTTGTTCCTAAACTACATCATCTAGAGATGGCTTCTTAATAGTCCGAGTAGAAGTGCTCTCCCCAGATGAACCAGATGGAAGGCCAGCTATAATATGGGGAATATGAGCATCGACGCCATATATTTGACAGGAGAAGTGGCGTATAGTAGGAGGTCCATATGGAAGTGGAGCAATGGGGTCATGTAGCCCTGCTGCAGCTATGGAAGAACCACCGGTCCCAGCGGCAGTCTCAGTAAACTGCCCAAATGAAGGAGATAATACATCAATGCTCCTCTTCTTCTTTCTGCCAGTTGGGCCTTTTCTGAGAAATGGATAAATTGTCGTGCCTGGGTCCTTCTCAGAATCATGCAGGTCCTTTAGCACCCCAGCATCATAGCAAAATTGAGTGATCAATGAGGGAAAGAATAGACTCTTAGACCTCCCATTACATGCTTCCTCAATTTCACTCACCATGATTTGGCCCACGTTCACTGGCAAGTCATCCATAATAGCAGCAATCATCAATGCCTTCTCAGGCGTCACCTCAGACTCATGTTTAGACGGTAGGATTCTGGCACCAATAATGGACAGTCAAGTCTTGGATTCAGCTGCGAATTCAGAAGAATCAACCCCTTTGTACAATCTTTCCCAAGTCGAGGTCACCCCGTCATGAAGCTTCTTCACCAACCATTGTCTTCCTCTCTCCCTAGCTCTGGCTCTGTACACCTCATTGTCAACATTGGGAAGAATATAGTGTGCATTTATTACCTCGGGACCAAAGTTGACCCGCTTGCCCCTAACAAGGTAAATACTTCCCCTTGGAAGTCGGTCTTCAGGGCATTGGCATAAAATTCTCGTACTACGGTGTAGTTGGCTTTGATTGGTTCAGGAGCGAAGCAAATCCATCCATTGTCAGTCAATCTTTGAAAAAATCCGGCATCTTAGCCTCAAGTTTGTCCAAATGGATTCCCCTTTCTTTGATGATGCTCATCGACATGAGTTTGTCATAGTTTCTTTCACATTCAGCAGCTGTGAATCTGGCCCGATAAAAATATTCCTCTTCCACAACTTGGGGAGTAGGCTCTTGTACAATATCGTCATTTCCCGAGGCTATTTATGCTCAAAGTATCTACAAAAGTAGACCACATGTTAAATTCTTGGAAGGGTACTTAATACATTGTATTATGATGTATTTAGGCCAAAGAAAATGACCAAAAAGTATCAGCATTCAAATCTGCAATGCTACTATTTTGCTGCTTGGAGGTTAGAGCAATGCGATTGCGGAAATGATCATGCGATCGTGAAGAGCATTTTTTATTTCTCAAAGTTAAAGGTCTACAATCGCGGAACAGTCAACGGGATCGCTGAATTGGGCATCGCGATCACGAAGGTCTTCTTCCTCGCCCAGTTAAAGTTCTTTTGGGCATTTCAACAAACACATTATGGGCATTAAATTTTTATAGCAATTTCAGAGAATTAAATCACGGATCTATCCCCAAATCTTTCAAGAGTTATAGCTCAATCACTCAACCAACCTCACCCAGCAAGCAAACATGTGAAGCATACAAGATTTCTACTTTAAAAATTTAACTCAAGCCCTAAAACATTGAAAACATGGCTACCCTTCAACTATTTCACAACAAGAATTGGAAAAAGTGAGAGCTAAGGGAGAAATCAATATACCTTGAGGATGACAAGTGAGTAACGCAATGAGATTGAAGCAAGAGCAAGATTGGAGATGGTTTCCAGGGGTTAGGGGAGTAGGGAGTGTCGTTACTGTGTTTTGAGAAGAAGTGGGCTTTATTTTATTTTCTGTGTTTTAAAGTTCAGAAATTTACCTGTTAAACGCAATCGTGGTTCAATAAAAGCTTTCACGTAGAACAAACTTACCAGTCAGACGCGACCACATTTGTCCTACACGAACGCAAGTCATTTTATGCGATCGCGAAGTTCAACAATTTTCTACAGTTTTCTTCAGCTACTGTTTTTTGGCTGTCGGGGCACTTCGACCTGCTCAAATCAACTCCAAAAATTCTAGAACTTGGCAGATTAGTCAAAAGAAAAAAAAAATACTAAACTAGTCTAAAAAAGAAAATTTCAAAAACGACTAAATATTTTTTAAAACGATGGGTTGCCTCCCACCAAGCACCGCATTTAACGTCATGGCACGATGCGAATCAACTTAACCACTTTTCTCGCCACTTGGAAGATATGAACTGGGCACCTAACTTGGGATTAAGCTTGTGACCATGCACAGCAAGGGGTGGTAAGTAGATGATCAAGCCAAACTTTAATTTCTTCATTTTGCATTTCTTACTTTCATGCGAGGAATGTCATTTTGCCTTCCTGTGCCTTCAAATTGTAAAATGTATGGCCTTTTCCTTTCCTCTTCGGAATCCCTCATTGACTCGTGTAGTTCAATTCTCATATCACCACACAACTCCAATGTTGAGAAATGCTTGGAATGTGGCATCATGTCTCCAAATTGTAATTTTTCCCGGATTTTGACATCCTCTTTTTTCCTCAAACTAGAGTCAACTTCAACCGTATTTTCAATTACACCGGTTGACTCTAATTCTATTTTTTTCTTGGCATCACCAACAAGCATGGAGTCGGTTTGCGGATGTTTAATTCTTGATTCCTCAAAATAAAGATCAATTTCTTCCTTTAAGTTGGACTCTTCTTGACCTCTTTCGACACTCTCAAATTGATAGGCATAGTGCGCCTCAACCAATATTTTCATTTGATCCTCCAAGGTATGGATATTCTCATCATTTTGAGTTAGTACTTGTTTCAAATCCTCGAGTTCCAAGTTTTGCTTCTCCTCATTTTCAAGAATAGCCTCCAACATGAGCATCATCCTCTCATTTTGAGCATTTGAGAGTTCTTCTTGGTTTTGATCAAGTGCCAAGGAAGAATTTCCGGATTCAACCTCTAAGGAAGGTTCTTGGATATCATTCACTTTTGAGGCTTTTTGAAGCTCTAAAGCTTCAAGCATTTCTCCCATTTGTGAGTTCAACCTTTCAAGCGCCAAATCATTTTGGAGACAATTTTCCAAAAGCTCCTCCAAGTCATTTTGCTCTTAGTTTTCTCCTTCAAGTAGGCATTCTATCATGAGCTTGAACTCTCCATTTTGACGATGCTCAATTTCTTCCACTTCCATCTCCCTATACTTGTCATCACAAAGAGTAGAATCATCATAACGGGGAATCGTGGAAGGGAAGGACAAATAAGCACAATAATCCCAATGGCCATATTGACCACCACACTTATCACATATACTCCACTCATGGGTTTGAGATTGAGCGCACAATCCACCCCGGGGAGAATTTAAACAATTTTGCCACGAGCATGGTCCTCCACAATAAGGACAAGGGTTATCAAAGTATGAACAACTACCATCCGACCAATTTTCATTATGCGATGCCATTTTTCCAAAAACTAAGAAACTATACAAGAAAATCAACACGAAAACAAATATGAAGATAAATAAAGATAAGAAAATAATTACACAAATATTCACAAGTTTGGACTAAAGCACACACTCTTATTTCTAAAACAACCTAAATACGCTAAATTGTTCCCCGACAATAGCGTCAATTTTGATGACGTCCAAATCCACTACTAAAACATAAATGGACACAGTCGCATGCAATATAATTTACCCGACTATGAGTCAGGGTCGAATTCCACAGAGAACAGTATGTGGGCGATTAGGCGTGTAAGAGAATTATCGCTTATTATGGCTAAGCCAAACACTTAGAAGGTTATTGTGAAAATATTTATAACTAATTGTGAAAATATAATCTAACCTAGAAAGCAAGTAAAATAATCAAAGCTACAAGCATGGATGCAATGGGAATTACAATCAAATAACGATCCAATGTATTTCACGATTTTACAAATATGAGCGAGTTTATGTTAATTAGCCTCGGATAATAATTCTTTATTAGCTTCTTCCGAAGACTAACAAGACTTCCTAATTGAATTATCCCTAAACAATTAAGAGATTAAGCACACCCGAATATAGCTACAAGTAGTTCAATCCCTACAAGTAGTTCAATCTTATCCCTAGATAGAATCTATAAAGTGAGGGTTAGCGCCTCAAGTTCTTATTAATTAATCTTTCCCAACCCCAAATTATCTTTCCCAAAATTAATTCGAAGTGAATGTACGAGTCCTAGGGTTAGTTAATCCCTTTGGAAACATTAAATAACAAGAATAATTAAAGAAACAATAACTCACTTCATAATAAATAAAAATCAGTCTATACATAAGCACAACAAGATATTTAATCCACACTTTAAATATGAATATTTTCATAAAGAAGATTCAAGTGTTGGAAAAAAATATTACGCACTTAGATATACAATACAAAGCAAGGAAATGAAAAAATGAACATAAATGGGTAAGAAATTCTCAACTAAACGCTTCAAATCGTCAAGACCCAAGTGTATGTGCAAGAACTCTAGCTCCAAAACTTATGTTCTCTAGTCAAGAGACTCAAAAATAATCCAAGGATATGCCCAAGATATTTTACAAATGAGCAAGGTCGTATTTTAAATGTCTTGGGGATCAAAACGTGAAATTCCATTTCTGCCTAGAATTTTCCCAGAAAATATGCTATGCGATCGCATAGAGAGAACCGCGATGGCGGCTAAAAACTTCTTCAAAGCTACGCGATCACGTAGAGAGAACCGCGTTCGTGTAGAACGTTTGACCAGTGATGACCAAATTTACTTCTTCGCGATCGCATAAGTTCAACCATGTTGGTATAGCATCCTTCTCCTAGACTTTTGCGATCGCAGTTAACTCTACGCGATCGCATAGAGCATTAACTGGCAGCAGTCCGTTTTTCCGATTTTAACACATCTTGACTTGTTTTCCTCCGTATCTTCTCTAAATCACTTAATACCTAAAATATGCAAATAAACCTCAATATTTGACTTAGTTTCTCAACAAAATCATACAAAAGCCTAAGTATCAAGAAAAGAAAATACCAACTTATCACATTTCACCATGCCCTAATCACTTGATGTACCTGCACCAATGGAACAGTGATCCCAACAGCATTTAGAAAGGTCCTCCACACCGTAGTTGCAGTAACTTCATTCAAGAAGAGATGATCATAGGACTCGTCTTGTGGTGCTGTACAGCACCAACCTGGACATATAAATGTAAACTTGCCTTCTCCAAGTGTCATCTGTAGCCAGATTGAATCTTCATAACCTCCAGAGAAAGAAGGAAATCTTGAATGGCAGTCACTTTATCCATATATTTTTGAATTCAGGAGTAGGATTTGCCATAGGCCTTACAAGATGTCAAGCACTACTCACAGTAAACTTGCCAGAAGCAGTAGGTTTCCACCAAGACCGATCCCAGAATCCGTCACTTCCTTCAAACTGTACCTGTTTTTTTATGTGATCTGCAATGTCTTCTGAAAATGATTGGTCATTCAATTTCTCATTCCAACCATCTTCTTGCCTCAGTTCAACCACCTCTTGTAATTCCTTATTAATGTGAAAATATGGAGCACTAGGTGATACAAAGCTCCTAGACCTGTCCAGTTTTCATGCCAAAATATTAGTGGTTCCAGTCTTCATCTCCCACCAAATATCATGCTCCACTTCCTGTCTAGCATTCAACATTTACCTCCAAATGTGTGATCCTTTCCTTAATTGTACTACTGTAGGAAACTCTATTTTGCAGTATTTATTCTAAATGAAATTTGACCACAAAGACTTTGTGGTCCTAAACCTCCACCACAGCTTTGCAAACAGTGCTTTGGAGACATCAAATAATGATATGAAATCCAGCCCTCCTTCCTCCTTTGGAAAACACAACTTCTGCCATGATGCCCAATGCCTGCTTCTCCCTTTCTCCTTTGTACTCCAAAAGAACATTGCAAACAGTTTATGCAAATGTTCTATGATATTCTTAGTTGGATCCAGTACTGAGAGCATGTGTATAGACATACCTTGAAGAACACTACTTATCAAAGTAGCCTTGCCTCCAAAAGATAAATTCTCTTTCCATGAGTATAACTTAGCCTTCACTTTCTTAATAAGATCATCGTAATAGTCCATCCTCCTCCTGGTATAGAATATAGGCATCATAGATAAGTAAAATGAAAATGCACCTCTAGTGAAGCCTGTGAGATCCCAAACTATTTGGAACAAAGCATTAGCTGCCTTAGAGTGCATATAATATGAGCTCTTTCCCTTATTGATCAACTGCCTTGAAATCTTCTCATAGTCATTAAACACTGCCATTATCTTCTTCAAAGATTCTGTATGATCTGATGCAAATATAATGGTGTCATCAATATATGCAAGATGATTCAAAGGGTCAGTCCACTTTGGCATCCCATAACCTACAAATGATTTGTCACCAAACAACATGTTCAATGACCTAGATAGAACCTCAGCTGATAGGATGAACAAGGCAGGAGACAATGGATCTCCTTGCTTCACACCTTTTGAAGATTTGAAGAACCCTGAAGACTGGCCATTCGCCAATACAGATACCAATTATTGGATAGTAAACTCCATATCATGTTGATGAAGTGTTCAGCAAATCCCATTTCCTCAACACATGTAACAAAAACTTCTAGGAAAAACCTATCATATGCCTTAGTCATGTCAAGTTTTATGACTACATTAGTAGGCTTGGCCTTCAATCTAATATCAGTGACAATCTCTTGAGTTAGTAGGATGTTTTCAAAGATACTTCTACCTTACACAAATCCAGATTGGTTGTTTGATATTAATGAAGGCAGGAAACTCTCCAGCCTATCATGTAACACTCTTGACAAGACTTTGTTAATGAAATAGCTCAAGCTTAGAGGCCTCAAATCAAAATTTTGAACCATAGGCTTCTTTGGTAAAAGCATTAGGTTAGTGTGAGTGATAGATTTAGGCAATGCAGCTCCCCCATAAAAGTGTAGCACCATATCATGAATGATGAAATATTTTCAACTCAAAATCACACATGACGTCTTTCATGATATTAATGGGATCAAATTCAACAAATATCGTTTTATATATGTCGTGTACCATCCCGCTGTTACAACTCATCACAACTATATATGGAGCATCTATACCAGTAATAGAACTCAATATTTGGGCCAATGCCCGATTAACATAAAATCAAAAGACAACATGATAGCTACCACGAAATAAGAGTGGTGCCTCACCATATACTTTGGAAAGAGAGTCATCCTAACCATGTCTGCATGCCATGTATCATACCCCTCATCCTGAAACATGAAAAGTAAGTGGAGCCCTGAATAGGGGCCCTGATGTCACGACCCAATTCCCACTATAGGCCGTGGTAATGCCCAACGTCGCCGCAAGGCAAGCCAACGGTGAACTATCCATTTAAGTGTTTATTTTAGTATTGTTAAGGTAATTAATTATATTTAATAAAGAAACAATAGTAGGTGACTGTAGTGATATAAAGCATAAAATAAATATAAGAGTGAAGTAGTGAATTTAATAATCAAAAATCACGAATATCTACTAGAATTTTTCAAAACCAAGTGTCACAAGTGCACGAAAAAACTAGTATACAAAACCTCCTATACTACTGTCTGAAGTGAGATAGACAGAAAAATAAATAAAACAAGGAAGAGACTCTGGGTGCTGCAGAACGGAGCGTAGGAAGCAGCTCACCACTAAGTCTCCGGGTAGCGGAGGTATGCGCCTGACTGGCCACAGATGTACCGGCCTAAGATCCTGCATGATTAGTGAAGAAGTGTAGCGTGAGTACATAAACAACATGTGCTTAGTAAGTATCTAGTCTAACCTCGAAGAAGTAGTGACGAGGGGTCAATATTGACACTTACTAGAGTTCAATAAATAAAGTGCAGGAATCACAAATTGGCATGAAATACAAAAATAACAGTGAGATAAGAAACAGTAAGTAATGATTCTTAAACATAATGTCAATTTTTAGTTTCCAACTATCACAGGCAAGTCTTTAACACATAAGAGCCACCAAGTAATTTTCAAGTATTAGATCAAGAAAGAAACATTAAGTATAATCGGACTCCGAGCAATATCACACACGATTTATGTCGAGGTCGTACGGACCGATCCAGAATAGTGTGTACACTGTCGAGGGTCGACCGGCAAAAATCATAGATGCATCTAATATACTGCCGAGGGATTCGGCCCGATCCACAGGAATGGAGGAATTCTACAAACTCCGATCAACCACTACTACACATGAGTAATACTTAAAGAAGGAATAGTTTATGGTAAAAATCATCTATCCCACCATACTCCAAGTAATTAAGTTCGGTATCATAAAATCCTTTATCCAATTTTAATTATAATCTAACGTAATTAACAAATTGGGTGCAAATAATACAAGTAAGGCATGGTAAAGTCCTAAGTCTACCCAGACATAAGCATGACTTTTAGCTACGTACATACTCTCTTCACATCGTGCGTACGTAGAACCCACAATTATTAGCAAATAATTATTTAAACCACCTATGGAGATAATTCCTTCTTACAGGGTTAGGCAAGTGACTTATCTCATTTCCAAGTCCACTTCCCGGTCCACAAATCACACTAAAAGCCTCAAGTCATTGCCGAGCAATCCGAAACTAGCCAAAGGTTGTACAAACTAATCAATATATGCCCAAAAGTTTATAATTTAACTATTAGAGTAATTATCCAACCCCATTTGAAAGGTTCCTAAAATTCAACCTTGGGCCCACGTGCCCAGATTCCAGAAATTTTTATAAATAAATGTTACTCATAATCTCACGAACACAAGTAAATAATTTCTACTCAATTCCATAATCATTTTCGTGTCTAATTCTATTTTTATCAAAACCTAAATTTTTCAACAAAATCCTAAATTTCTACATTTTACATGTTAAAATCTATCCATAATCCATGTATTAAACTCACACTACGTAGGGATTACTTACTGTGATGACCCGATAGGTCATTTTGAGTTTTAGCCTTTATTTATGTGTTCTGATACCCCGATTAGTTCCGTTTAGTATTTTTTGATTTGCGTGCACAATCCGTGGCTTATTCCGGAAAGTTTTTATGTGAAAAACTGAAGAAAATATATTTTAGCCTTAAAAATGATTCGAGTTGACTAATGTCCACGTTTTGTATAAACGGCCCCGGATCGATATTTTGACGATCCCGGTGGGTCCATATCGTGATTGTTGACTTGGGCGTATTCCCAGAATTAAACTTGAAAGTCCCTAACTTTTTTTAACGTGATTTTTTGAAAACTAGTAATTGAAGGTTTAAAGAATTCCGAAATTAGGCCGTAGGTTGAATTTATAGCTACCAGGTTTGGGTTTTGGTGCAAAACGTTATTAATTTGATAAGATTTGGATGCTCGATTGTGAATTTGAAAGTTCTTGAGTTTCTTTAAAAATTTCATTCTTTTTGATGTCCGATTCAGAGCTCGAGGTGTTATTTGGTGCTTTGATCGCACGAGCAAGTTCATATGATGTTATTACACTTGTGTGCATGTCTGTTTTGGAGCCCGAGGGGCTCAAGAGAGTTTCGGATAGGCTACATATCATTTCTGAACTTAGAAGGTTGCTGGTTTTTCACTGTTATTGATGTTTGGTGCATTGTGCTTCGCAATCGCGAAGGGAAACTTGGGTCTGGGGTGGATTACTTCATCACGGACATAGTCATGAACGTGAAGCATTGGGGGGCTTACCCTTCGTGAACGCGACCATCCTCACGCTAACACGAAGGTTTATGGGATTCTAGGGGAGTTGGTCAGTTGCTCTATGCGAACGCAAGCCCAGGCTCGCGAACGCGAAAGCCAAGGGGGACAGGCCATCGCGAACATGTAGCGTTTCTCGCAAATACGAAGGTCACTTGGGCCGCTGTTCTTTACGATCGCATCAGGCATTTCATGAACGCGAAGAAGGCCTGACGCCCAGTGATTAAAATATCCCAAAGTCAGGATTTATCACATTTATTTTTACCATTTTCAAGTTTGAGCTTGGGCTAGAGGCAATTTTGAAGAGGTTTTTCATCCCAACTTCATAGGTTAGTAAATTTTAACTTATTTCACTACATTTCCTAAACACCCATTGATTTTAACCTTTAATCTATGCTTTTTTATGGTAAAAATTAGGGATTTAGGTAGAAATTGGAGATTTCAGAAATTGAGATTTAGACCTCAAATTGAGGTCAGATTTCGGTACTAATCACACAATCGGGCTTGGGGATGAATGGGTAATTGAGTTTGGTCCGAATCTCGGGTTTTGACCAAGCGAGCCCGGGGTTGAATTTTTTTGACGTTTTCCAAAAACATTAAAGGTTGAATCTTTTTCACTCGTGGTTTTTCTCTAAAGCTTACTTTGAATTATTTGAACTATATTTTGTTAGATTTGATAGGTTTGGAGGCTAATTCTAGAGGAAAAGCCATTGTTGAGCATTGATTTAGTTGTGGAGTGAGGTAAGTGTTGTTATTAATCTTGACTTGAGGGATTAGGACTTGTTGGTCTATTTTCTATGTGTTTTATGTGTGGGGACAACGTATATGTGAAGTGACGAGTACCTATGCGTTGTCATTGGGTTAAAGCATGCGGGTGGAAATACTTCCATAGACTCTTGAACGAGGGGGGACAGGGACATCGTGCTAGGTGAGTTGGAGAACTCAGGGAGTCAAAGGAATTTTTGATATTGTAGGTGTATTAGGAGCGAGGAGGTTGAAGGGGCAATACAGAAGATGAGCAGGGGTAAGGCATCCGGGCCTGATGAGATCCCTATGGAATTTTGGAAGGAAGTGGGTCGGGCTAGCTTAGAGTGGCTTACTGGTTTGTTTAATGTCATTTTCAGGACGAAGAAGACGCCTGAATATTGGCAGTTGAGTTTGATGGTCCTGTTGTATAAAGATAATGGTGATATACAGGACTGTAACACTATAGGGGTATCAAGCTGCTGAGTCATACTATGAAAGCTTAGGAGAGGGTGGTAGAGAGGAGGATTCGACGTAGTGTTACTATTTCTAAGAACCATTTTGAATTTATGCCGGGACAGTCTACTACAGAAGCCATTCATCTTGTGAGGAGATTGGTGGAGCAGTATAAGGAGAGGAAGAAGGACTTGCATATGATATTCATTGACCTACAGAAGGCCTATGATAAAGTCCCAAGGGAAGTCCTATAGAGATGTATGGAGGCTAGTGGTGTCTCGGAGGCGTACATTAGGATGATTAAGGACATGTACAGGGAGCGAAGACTCGAGTGAGGACTACAAGAGAAGACTCAGATCATTTCCCAGTGGAGATGGGGATGCACTAGGGATCGACTCTTAGCTCATTTTTGTTTGCCTTAGCATTTGATGTGCTGACCCGACACATACAAGGGGAGGTGCCATGGTATATGCTATTCACTGGTGAAATAGTACTGATTGACGAGACGCGAGGCGGAGTTAACGCTAGGTTAGAAGTTTGGAGACAGACGTTGGAGTCTAAAGGTTTCAAGTTGAGTAGGTCAAAAACTAAGTACTTGGAGTGCAAGTTTAGTGATGGGTTGCATGAAGAAGGAGTGGAAGTGAAGATTGGTACTCAAGTCATCCCCAAAAGAGATAGTTTTAAGTATCTTGGGGCCATTATTCAAGGTAATGGGGAGATTGATGAGGATTTTACTCATCGTATTAGAGCAGGGTGGATGAGATGGAGGCTCGCCTCAGGGGTTTCTTTGATAAGAATGTACTACCCCGACTTAAGGGCTCTACAAAGTGGTGGTTAGACCAGTTATGTTATATGGGGCTGAGGTGCTGGCCTATCAAGAAGTCCCATGTCCAGAAGATGAAAGTAGCTGAAATGAGGATGTTGAGATGGATGTGTGAGCATACCAGGAAGGACGGGATTAGGAAAAAGTTATTAGGGGTAAGTTAGGAGTGGCATCTGTGGAGTACAAGTTGCGGGAATCTAGAAGAAGATGGGTTGGGCATGTGAAGAGGAGAGACATAGATGTACTGGTCAGGTGGTGTGAGGGGTTGTTCATGGCGGGTCTGTGGAGGGTAAGGGGAAGGCCTAAGAAGTATTGGGGATCGGTTATTAGGCAGGACATGTCATTGCTTCAGCTTACAGAGGATATGACCCATGATAGGAAGGTGTGGAGGTTGAGGATTAGGGTTGTAGGTAGACAGCTAGTAGTGTGTTCCTCCTAGGCCTACCAGTAGTACTAAGACTATTTTTGTATTATCTTAGTCATTGTTCTTTATTATTACATGTTGTCTTTGTTGTTGTTGTTGTTGTTGTTGTTGTTGTTGTGTCATTCACGCCCGTCACTATAATGCATTATTGTCACCTTTGTTTACTACTTGGCTGCTTTATCTTATCTCTATTGTTCCTTGAGTCGAGGGTCTATCGAAAACATCCTCTCTACCTTTATAAGGTAGGGGTAAGGTCTACGTAGACACTACCCTCCCCAGACCCCATTTATGGCATTCCACTGGGTTTTTTGTTGTTATTGTTTTTGTTGTTGTTGTATTATATTATTCCGTTAATTACGATATCCATGCTTAGGTTAGATTATTAGTTCTTTGATTATTTGTTTCGTATTTATTCCTTATTTCAAAGTTGTAGAATATTTTTGGATGTTGAAGTTTGATATCATGGCATCATATTTGAAGTTAAACTATTCCACGCATTATTTATTATTCGAATTCATATTATTATTATTACACGGTGAGGAAGAGAGTAAAACCACAAAGGGTGATGCCATGCCATTTCATTCATACTATCATTATTACACAGTGAAGAAGATAGTAAAAGCACGAAGGGTGATGTCGTGCCATTTCATTCATATTATTATTATATGGTGAAGGAGAGAGAAAAAGAACGAATGGTGATGTCTTGCAATTATCTTCATATTATTGCATGGTGAGGACAAGAGTAAAAGCACGAAGGGTGATGCAGTTCCATTTTCATATCATTGATTTGACTGATTTCTAGTTTTGGTGGTTTACTTGGTTATGCCGTGATTTCATACTTGCCGTACTTATTATATCTTCCCCTTTTCGCATGTGCCCTCCCAGTTGGTACTTTATCACTCTTTGTTATTATTGCTGCTTTATATACACTTACATGTTTATTTACATAGGTGTCATTTCATAGCCCCGTCACTACCTTGTCGAGGTTAGGCTCAACACTTATAGAGTATATTGGGTCGGTTGTACTCATACAACACTTCGACACTTCTTGTGCAGATACAGGTATTGGTCCCAGGGGATGCGTGAGGTGCGTCAGCCCGGATCATTTCTTATGGAGACTCGAGGTAGATCTACCGGGTCCGCAGACCTTGAAGTCCCCTACCATTTCCTACTTTATTGTTTATTTATTTCGAAACAGTTATGTTTATATTAGACCTTTTTTGTAGACTTCTAGGTGCTCGTACACTCGTGACTCTGGATTTCTGGGAGTATGTATTATCACGTGGTTTATATCAGTACTGTGTTAGACTTGGCTTTTATTTCTATTGAATATCATTATTGTGTTTTTATCTGTTAAAAATGGTTAATTAATTATTTCACGTCGGCTTTCTTAGCAAGTGGATGTTAGACACCATCATGACCCCGAGGTTGGGATTCCAGGTTGTGACAAGTTGGTATCAAAGCACTAGATTCCTTAGGTCTCACGAGTCATGAGAAAGCTTAGCATAGTCTGGAGGATCGGTATGGAGACGTCTATACTTATCTTCTAGAGGCTATGGAGTTTTAGGAAAAACAATTAATTACTTTCTTTCCCTATCGTGCGATTTTATTCTATCATTGATGTTTGAATCATTCCATTCTTGTTCTCTCGCAGATGGTGAGAACACGCACATCATTTTCAGTCGGACAAGAGCATGAGCCTCCTGTTGCAGCTACTACCAAGGGTAAAAGCCGAGGCTGAGGTCGAGCTAGAAGCCGAGGCAGGGACAGGGCTCATACTAGAGCTCGAGCAGCAGCACCCATAATGGAGCCTCAGATTGAGCATGAGAAGATCCCAGCTCCAGTCGTACTAGTTGGACCAGCTCAGGTCCCGGAGAGATTAATAGCCACTCTAGTGCTTCAGGACTCTCTAGTCCGTATAGTGGGCCTTATGGAGAGTGTGGCCCAGACCGGTGCATTTCTGGTCGCACTAGCCATCTCTCAGGCTGGGAGAGGAGCACAGATTCCCACTACTCACACTCCGGAGCATATGGCTCCCATATATCAGACTCCAGCAGTCTAGCCAGTTAAGGTAGTTCAGTAGGTTATTATTGCACCGATCGAGGACAGGCTCGTGATGTCTACTGAGGAATTGATGAGATTGGACAAGTTCACAGAGTTCTTCCCTATTCATTTTAGTGGTGCACCTCTAAGGACCCACATGATTACTTGGACCATTGCCACGAGGTGTTGCGCAACATGGGTATCGACTTTGCAATGTTCCAGATGACCAGTTCTGCCAAGAGATGGTGGAGAGATTATGTGTTGACCAGACCAACTGGTTCATCTTCACTTACCTGGGATCAGCTTTTGCAGCTATTTCTTGAGAAGTTTATTCCTTTCACTCTGAAAGAGGAGTATCGCAGACAGTTTGAGCGCCTTCAACAGGGTAGCATGACTATCACCAAGTATGAGACCCGATTTATGGACCTAGTTCGCGATGCAGTTATCTTACTCCCTACTGAGAGGGAGAGAGCGGGGAGATTCATTGATGGACTTACTTTCAGTATTAGGCTACGGATGGCCAAGGAGATCGGAGATGATATTTCTTTTCAGAGGACTGTAGAGATTGCTAGCCGGATCGAGATGGTTCGTGGTCATGAGAGGGGGCCGGTATTTGGTAAGAGGCCCCATCATTTTGGTGGTTTTAGTGGTGCCTCATCTGGAGGTAGGGGTACTTTTGGTAGAGGCCATCCTCCTAGGCCGTTTCAGTTAGCGCTTCAGGCATCCCACAGTTCTGGAACACGCTATTCATTAAGTGAATAAAAGCTACTGGAGTACTGATCAGCCAAAAAGACATCACCAAAAACTCATAATGACCATAGCGGGTCCTGAAAGCCATCTTTGAAATATGTGAAAACCGGATCTTTGACTGATGGTACCCCAAACCCAAGTCAATCTTTGAGAATACCCTAGATCCTTGAAGATGATCAAACAAATCATCAGTACGCGGCAGTGGGTACTTCTTCTTGACTGTAACCTTGTCCAACTGCCTGTAGTCAATGCACATCCTCATTAAGTCGTCTTTCTTCTTCAAAAATAGGATGAGCACCTCAAGGTGAAACACCCAGTCTGATGAAACCTTTATCAAGCAATTCCCGAAGATGTTCCTTGAATTCCTTCAACTCCATTGGCGCCATGCGATATGGTGGAATAGAGATGGGCTGAGTCCCGGCATCAGAACAATACCAAAATCAATGTCCCTATCGGGTGGGATTCCCGGTAGGTCAGCTAGGAACACATCTAGAAACTCTCTCACTACCGAAACTAACTCAACAGTAGGAGTATTAGCACTCAAATCCTCACAAAGTCTAAGTATTCCAAGCACCCCTTATCAACCATCTATTGTGCCTTAAGGAAAGACACCACCCTACTAGGAACATGACCCAATGAACCTTTCCACTCCAACCTAGGCAACTCTGACATAACCAACATCACGGTCTTAGCGGGACAATCAAGAATAGCGTGATATGGTGACAACCAATCCATGCCTAAAATCACATCAAAATCCACCATATTGAGTAACAGAATGTCGACCCAAGTGTCATAGCCCCCAAAAGTTACCAAACAAGAACGATAGACCCGGTCTACCACAATAGAGTCCCTAACAAGCATAGACACATAAACAGGGGTACTCAAAGAATAATGAGACGTATCCAAATATGAAGCACATAGGATGACACATACGAATAAGCGGAACCCGAATCTAACTAAACTAATGTATCTCTGTGATAGATCGAAATAATACATACGATGATAGCATCTGATTCAACAGCCTCAGTCTTACCAGGGAAAGCATAACAATGGGTTTGGCCTGCCCCTCTAGGACGTACTCTATCCGCTGCCCTCCACCCCTAGCTCGATGTGCAGGTGGAGTAGCAACTAGAGAAGAAACCATAGCCTAAGTACCATGCGTAGGTCCTCCTTTTGAAGCTTGGGAAAATCCCTCACCATGTGCCTAGTATCACCACACTCAAAACAACCTCTCTGCGATCGCGGCTACTGGTACTAAGTCTAACCCATACGGCTAGAATAACCGTTATAGGAACCCCATGCAAGAGGTGCACCGCAAGATGGTTGTCCAAAATGAGTACCCTGAGGTCCCTAGATAGTTGGAGCACTGCGAGTAGCCTGAAGTGCAGACTGAACTGGTCGACTGATGTAACCTCTACCATGAGAAGTTGAAAATACAGCGGGGGAACCACTAAATCGCCCAAAATCTCGAGGCCTCATAACTTCCCTATCCCCTCTCTCCTGGTTGCAAATACGCTCCAACCTCCTAGCGATCCCACAACCTACTGAAATAGAGTATCAGTCTCAACTCCTGGTCCATCCCAAATTTGAGACCATAACCGAGTCCCTCAATAAATCTGTGGACTCTCTCTCTAACAGTGGAAACTAAAGCAGGTGCATGACGAGATACTCATTAAACCTCATAGTATACTCGGACACAGTCATAATCCACTAGCACAACTATTCAAAATCTGTGCAATGCATCAATGAGGATCTGTGGAATGAACTTCCTCAAAAATAAATCAGTGAATTGAGCCCAAGTAACTGGAGTTGCATCCACTGACCTACTCTCCTTATAAGTCTGCCAACATCAATATGCCGACCCTATCAGTTTGAAAGTAGTAAGGTCGACCTCGCTCAAATCCATTATGCCTAATGTGCACAGAATATTGTGACACTGGTCTAGAAAGCCCTGTGCATCCTCAAAAGTTGTGCCATTGAATGTTGGATGAAAATATTTGTTTAACCTCTCTAACCTCTTCTGCTCCTCCTCTAACGCCACTGGCCTAACCTCAACAATCACGGGTTGCACAGGCATAACACCTAGAGCCTGATCAACATGAGCTTGCTGCATTGGAGTACGGGCGGTGGGAATTTGAGCTCCTCCCCCAGCCTATGAAGTAGCTGGTGCAACTGGGATCAATCCCGCCTGAGCCAATGTACCATAAATGCTTAGAAAATGCGCCAAAGTCTCCTGAAGTAGAGGGGTAGAAACAAGTGCCTCAGGTGCCTGCTCCCCAACTGGAGCTACTGGTGGCTCCTCAATCGCGGCCCTACCATGGCCCCTCGCTGCAGCACGGTCTTTGCCTCTACCTTGGGCTCTGCCTTAGCCTCTAGCAACACCGATACCGAGGTAGCATCACTAGTAACTGAAGCATGTGTCCTCACCATTTGTGAGAGAATAGAATTCAAGGGCTCAAATTCCGATAGAAATAAATATGCACGATAAGGAATAAAAGAAGTAGAATTTCCTAATAGTTCCGTAGCCTCTCAAAGATAAGTACAGACGTCTCTGTACCGATCTGCAAGACTCTACTAAACTTGCTTTTGACTCGTAGAACCTATGACCCTAGAGCTTTGGTACCAACTTGTCACGACCCAAAATCCCACCTTAAGGATCCTTATGGCACCTAGTCTCAAAGACTAGATAAGCCTATCACACAACAATATCAGATAGAATATAACAAGTTAATGTTAAATAAAACTAAGAAAGTGGCTCAAAACATAGCCCATATGGTAATACAACAATCACAATCCCAAACTCTAGTAATACAGATTCATAAGCTCTACAAGAGGTGCATATTAAGTCTCAAAAGACAGCACTGTTTGGAATACAATAAGCAATAGGAAGGAACAGTAGAAAGTGACTCCGAGGTCTGCAAGAAAAACAGCATGTATACCAAGAAGTCTCCACAACAACTTACCACTCGCTGACGATCGGCATTCTCTGAGATACATAGATCTACACAAAAATGTGCAGAAGTGTAGTATGAGTACAACACAACCGGTATCCAGTAAGTATCAAGACTAACCTCGGTGGAGTAGTGACGAGGTTCAAGTCGAGACACTCACTAGACACAAAACATGTGCACAATATCAATATAAAACTAACAACGGAAAGCATAACCAAATAAATAGCAACAAAGAATTCACATGTGATAACACGGCAAATTAACCAAAACACCTAATGCACAAAATGAATCATTTAAGGAAAAAATGACATGTTCGAATCATCAACCCGTTCCAACACAAGAATAACATCAAGAATCACCCCGAAGTACCACATAACATAATCACAAATCACCCTTATGAGGTCGTGCGAGATACTCAACGAACTATTTCCCCTTACATAGCTACACGCGCATAAGCACTCCTTATCTCGCCGTGTGTGCATCACAATCAAGTATTTACCCTTACTTGCAACACGCGCATATGCCCCCTTATCGTGCCGCATGAGCATCAATATACATGCCACCCTTATGTCGCTGCATGCGCATCTCATTCACAACACAACAATCAACCGCACCATATGGGCACATATGCCACCATGTCGATCAAACAACAATACCAAAGCCACAACACTATCAAATAGATAACATCAAATAGAGGGAGTGAAACTAATTACAATATGTTAAGCTATGATCTTTATACATTTTCCAAGAAATCAACAAAAGTCAACCTCGGGCACACTCGGTCAAAACCCGGGCCCAAGGGTCGATTCCGACTACTCGTAACCCCACGAGTTATATATGTGTTTTATTTTCAAATCTGAGTCCAAATCGACTCGCAAAACTCAAATAAACATTTTTCAAAACTTTGACAAAAATTCCCCAATTTTCCTCTTGATTCTCATAAATTTGATATTAAATTTAAGATATATTCATGAAATATAGTTGGAAATTGATCAAAATCACTTACCCAATAGTTTGGTATAAAAATCTCTCCACAAAATTGCCTCCCACTGAGTCTAGGGTTCAAAATATGGTAAAATGAAGCTAAGTCCCGAAATACTTAGCTATAAACAAGCTGCAGATGTCGCATTTCCTACCTAGTGTTCGCATTAAAAGCGAACAAATGTCTAAAAAAGCAGACCCTAAGAAGCACCGCTGAAGTTGCATTTACGACAAAATACTTCGCAAATGCGAAGATCACTAGTCATCACAAAAGTGACAGTTTTCTTGAAAAATCGCACTGCCACGCTTCGCAAAAGCGATGATTTCCTCACAAAAGCGAGGTCTCTTCCCAGCAGCCCAACATTGCAAATGCGATGAAAGCTTCACAAATGCGAGAACAGAGCACAAGTTACAGTTGAACCTTCTACAACTTCTCTGGAACGCGTCCAAAACTCATCCGAGCCCTCGAGGCTCCACACCAAACATCAACACAAGTCTAAAAACATAACATGAACACGCTCGTGAAATCAAACCATCAAAATAACATCTAGTACCACGAACCGAACATCAAAACTCATGATTTCCAAAAGAAAACTCGAGAACCTCTAGAATTGCAACTAAACGTCTGAATCCTATCAAACCAACTCCAAATGGTACCAAACTCTGTTTACAAGTTCCAAATAGCAAAACGGACCTATTCCATACCCTGAAACCAAAATCTGAACCTGATAGTCACAAAGTCAAATCATGGTCAAACTTAGAGAAGTTTTAAACCTTCAAATTTTTAACTTTTGCCAATTATGGCCAAAAACTTGTAGAAGCTTCCAAATGCAAATTCGGGCATACGGCCAAGTCCAAAATCACCATCTAACGAAACCGTCGAAACTCCGATCTGAGGTCAACTACGCAAAGTTAAAACATGATCAACTCTTCCAACTTAAAGCTTCTAAAATGAGAACCATTCTTCCAAATAAGCTCTGAATCACTCAAAAACCAAAACCAATGATACACACAAGTCATAGCACACCATATGAAGCTACTAAGGACCTTAAGCCACCGAATTTCATTCAAAAGCTCAAAACGACAGGTCAGGTTGTTACATTCTCCCCAACTTAAACATATGTTCGTCCTCGAACGTGCCGTGAGTCATTCCAAATCCATCAAATCATCGTACAACCTCCTCATGAACCTACCCTTTGGGTGATCCAACGTCACCCCAATCCATATAAGCTTGACATGACAACGTAGCTGAAGATCCTTACTGCAACCTTAGCCCATATACTTTAGAGTCAAATTTTATTTTTCAAATATCCAGAATCCATTACAAGACCTGATTCTCGCAACTATACATTGTATAAGTTTGTACAAGTCAAATCAAGCCATAATCATAACCCAATGTGACCACATGATATACCACATAACTGAAATACTTGTAGAAATAACTTTCAACCGCAATAGATACTCAATAATAGGCCCAGTTCCGGTAACCAATGTCTTATCAAATAAAACCTTATTCTTCACCTTCGTAGACTGCAGATGATGAACGAAATGCATAGAAACTCATAACCACTCATCAAATCAACAAGTCACGGAGCCCTCTCGCTCGGTAAGAACCATTAACAAATTTTGGGCTGACTAATGATATTGTTCTTCCAACATACTGTAATCAAATCTGACATAATTCGTTATATGTCTCATAACCCTACCTCATCAAATGCAACCTGCTCTACAACATGCCACACCAATACCACCTAAAGCTACACACCGTGCAATCCGTGCACCAAAAAAGCAACAACCCAGATGTACCCAAATGATGGAAAGAGAATCAAATGAGAGAACCTCCCTGCGGTTCATCAGATACCACCACAATGCGTAATGCTATGAATCCATCTCATTAAAGAGAAACAAAAACACACGAAATGAGCACAAAGGATCATATCCCAACCTAATGCTGTTGCGATGCGTGACCCAATCCAAACACCGGTCCACATGGACTACCTTGAGGCATGATTCTCCCAATCAATAACTATATATGTATTATTCAACAAACACGCGAGGCGCATAACCATAACCATGGAGAAACGGATATCACTATATGTATACCACAAACAAGAAGGCCATAACTAACGCGCAATCAGTCATTCAGCACCCCAAGAGCTACCTCGCTCGAATTCCGCCACAAAGCATAAACAATATTGCATCATATGTAAATAGTCAACAGTCTCACAACCCGTCGTGGCATAAAAGAGTAACACATACAACACATCAGAACACGAATAAAGTCAACTCAAATTGATGACACCACGTGCTACAATAACTGTGCTAAGTAAACAAGTCTCACTTGGTGTAGAATATACCTTCTCATTAGGCCTACCAGTGGCCTCCAAATCAATTTCGATCCTTCCGAAATAGGTGGATAGTCTCCGAAAATCCCAAAATAACATATCTATAGCACATATCATCAGTCGCCAACCTCTAAGCATACCTTTACCATCTGCAACCATGGAATAAGCCGCCTCTGAGAAACTTCTTAGTCTTCAGATCCTTAGAATGCCAGAATCTCCATATCTGATCCCAATTACACTACTCAAATGACTAACATATTCATCACATATGATCAGCCCACGAGAAATACTTCTATAATTCTTTTGTGCCACAAAACAAAATCTGGACATCAGCAGTCAATCAACTAGGCGATTACCATAATACCAGTCAGGCATCCGTAAGTCGAAACACAGTGTGCCTTCTGGAGTCCGCACCCTTCTTGGGCGGTATCAAATAATGCTAGCATTCTTCCAAACATCTGAAATCGTCCACGCCGTCTAGAACTCGTGACCCTATCCAGGCGAGAATCGTAACATGCAACATGTTCCTTATGCTGGTAGCAGACATCTAGCTCACGCCGTGGTCGACACTATTAAGAACTCCTTGAAACCTATCCTCACACCACCAACCCATTAAGACTGAACTTCCCCAACTTAACAAATTCACGCAAGCCGTAAAACCCCAGAGTATTACCACAAGACGCTGGTGAAGCATTACCACACCAAAAGAACCAGTTTCCTTTGTTGCTATGCTGACCCAACACTACCGAGTTGACCCATTTCTTCGAATCCTCCTTGACTTGTCTTCAGGTCAACACTTTCCCTTGTCGGTACACTATGATCTCAAACCACAGCTCGTTGTAGAATATCCTAAAATTAACCACGTCATCCGAATGTCCATAAACCGTTGTATTTCCTCTTAAGCACCCAACAATGCTGCAACCGAGATACTCACTCTGAGAGACCTTTTGTGAATCTAAAGATGTTTCTCTAACCTCTCTTATATTGGAATGTTGATTTAGCAATGAAACGCATATTCCGCAAGTCCTAGCACCATCCCATGCAAATCTGAGACCTCAGTCATGTACAATTTTGGGGAACCCTTCAGCACCGTATATATACCTCAGACCCAAAGCTGATATAACACTTGTCCATGCAATCTGATCGTCGATAGTAGACTCCTCCACTTGGCGCGAAGTCATAGGGCACAACATCCTATAGTCCATAATACCAACCTTTATAAGCTCGTATAGCACCAATCAGATACAAGAACCCATTGCATCCCACACTTGAACAACTGAAGATCTACCAACACGTTTGCATCCCTACTCTGGACCAGACCTCGAGACAATGATCGAGTATCCATCCCCCCCTCGTAGCCCATCCGCAGCATTATAAACAGTCGGAGCATAGCTAACACTAAGTGCGCAACATCATATATAAGTGGATGTAAAGGAATATAAGATATATGCTTCAAACTGAATCAATGTCGCACGATAAGAAATAAAAAGGAGTGGAATTTCCTAATAGTTCTGTAGCCTCTAGAAGATAAGTACCGGCGTCTTCGTACCGATCCGCAAGACTCTACTAAACTTGCTTAGGACTCGTAGCACCTATGAACCTAGAGCTCTGATACCAATTTGTCACACCTCAATTTTCCACCTTAGAATGTCGTGAAAGTACCTAGTCTCTAAGACTAGGTAAGTCTATAATGCATTGATAAATAGTGGAAATAATAATAAAACCTTAAATTAAACCATTAAGCTATCATAATGAAACTCAACAGTACAATTGTCAACAATTTCCCAAAACCTGGTAGAACAGAGTCATAAGCTCTATGAGTATATACTAATAGTTTCGGAATACGATACTGTTTTGGATTACAATTTAACGGTAACATAATAAAGTAAGATGGTGACTCCGAGGCCTGCAAACGTCAAACAAATATACCTTGAAGTCTCCCCCTGCACAGACGCAACTCTCAACAACACGCTCAGAAATACCTGGATCTGCACAAAAATGTGCAAAAGCGTAGCATGAGTACACCACAATTGTACCCAGTAACTATCAAGCCTAAACTTGGTAGAGTAATGACGAGGTTAGATCACGACACATACTAGACATAGAAACCTGTGTAAGATATACATGAAGCTAACAATGAAAAGAACATCAATGTAAGGCTAATGGCAGAGAGATTATTGATTTACAACCAACAACTAAATAATGAAAACACAAATGGCAGCAAGTAATAAACGAGTAATAAAGAGGCGACACAATTAGAACATCGATGAGATATGAATGAAATAAGGAAGAACAGATGACAACTCAAATAATCAAATCGTTCCCAACACATGGACTTACAACAAGAATTTCCCTGAGGCTCCACACCTTGCAAACCACAAATCATGAACCACAATTTTTAAATCTTACACGTACGGCACAACATGCCAAAAATAACAATACCTTCGAATGGCAAAGCCCATGTGCTACCACGTATATATCAACCGTGACAAATATCAACTAAAATGATCGAGACATATATTTAAATACCATAAAACATAATAAAAATCTTGAATAGAATGAGGCGTCAAATAAAATAGTGAGTTTACTTTAGAAATCAAATAAAGTGAAGTAAGATACAATTATACAAAATTGATTATAAGATGAGTTTAGTTGAGAATTCAATAAGATTGAGTAAAAATATCATATTTAAACAAAACAAAACATAAATAAAACATTTATTAAATTAACAAATTAAATATTAAATTTATTTAAGAAAAACGTGATAACAATTTTCAGTAAGGTAAACGTCAATTAGGGTGACGAGTATAAATTTGAGAATCCAGCTAAAGTAAAAGTGTGACAACCATTTAAAATAGTAAAGCACCGGGTGAGATAATAAGTTCTATCTTAAGAGACACATAGAATAAAATGTGTTAACAATTCTTTTATTTATACCGTTATGTTACCAAAAACTCAACAGAATATAAAAGAATGACTCCACGCAAGTAAATTCACATTGACAATCAATTTACCAAGTAATAATGGAGGTACAAATTGGCATGTTAAAGCAATACAACAAATTACGTAGAATGCACGACTCACACAAGAAGCCACAATCATTCCAACACCAAGATAACGATGAATAACCAAATACAATCAAAATGCGGATGAATGATTGAAAGATGAACAATAACCGTTCAAATCAACAAGTTGTCCCAACATAGAATATACAACAAGAATCACAACCAAGGTACCGCCTCAAAATCACATTTCACAAGTCATATTCATAATCTTTCCTTATATCACCGCTTTATCCTTACATTTAGTTTTGAAAATTAATTTTTCCAAAATAGTTACATGTGTTTTAGCCCAACTTATCCCACTGCGTGGCTTAAAGTAGTTCCCCTACTAGTAACACGTGGATCAATCCCACCTTATCTCACCGCATATGTATCAACCCCTAGCCTTATACCACCGCATGCATATCAATATCGCAACACAATCAAAACTCACACCACAAGTTCCCATATGCCACAACTTTCCCAAAAGTCAACAATATCAATGTTTTCACAATAAATAACCCATGGCTCAACCACAATGTGTACAGGAATCTCAACAATGACAAAATGAATGAGAATTGCTCAACAAGGAAAGATATCTCAATAATTAACAACTTCACTTCAATGTGATAACGGCTTTTACAACTTCAACACCAATAACTCAACAAGAAGATATTCCACGAAATAACAGCTTCAAGTAAAAGTAATTCAAAAATTAAGGAGGCAACAAGACAATAAGGAAAGTAACAACTTCTACTAAATCATATGAGAGCAAGTATAACAAGTAAGAGGTGGAGTAAGTGCTAACAACGTCAAATAAAATATGTAAGAGTAGATGAACACATGTAAGAGTAGATTGACAACGAAAGATATAACACGTTATGACAATTCAATTAAATGCGTGGAGAGAGTCTAAATAACCTAAATCGGTCAAATACCACATATAATCCGTGTACACACTCGTCACCTCATGTACACGTCTTCCACATAACACTATTAGTACAATCAACCCAAATCCTAAGGGGTAGTTCCCTTATACAAAGTTAGGCAACATACTTACCTCAATTAGGGCAAATCAACACTCAAAGATAGCTTTCTCGTTAAAACTTACCTACACATGGCTCTAATCTAACCAAAACGACTTAATAACATCAAATAGTGGTAGAGAAACAAATTACATATGATCTTTACATATTTTTCAACCTCGGGCCCACCCGGTCAAAACCCGGGTCCTAGGGTAGATTCCGACTACTCATAATCTCGTGAGTCCTGTATGTGTTTTGTTTTCAAATCCGAGTCAAAATCAACTCTCAGAACTCAAATCTTCATTTTTCAAAACTTTGACAAAAATTTCCCAATATTTCTCTTGATTCTCAAAAATTTGATGTTAAATCTAAGACATAATCATGCAATATAGTTGGAAATTAATCAAAATTACTTACCTAAAAGTTTGGTATGAAAATCTTTCCACAAAATCGCCTTTCACCAAGTCTAGGGTTCAAAATATGTTAAAATGAAGAAAAGTCCCGAACTACTTTGCTATAAACAAGTTGCAAATGTCGCATTTGCGACTTGGGATTTGCAAATGCGAATCCCGCAAAAGGGATAAATGTCCGCAAAAGCGAACCCTAAGAAGCACTGCTGAAGTCGCATTTGCGAAAAATACTTTGCAAATGCAAATATCACTAGTCATCACAAAAGCGACAGTTTGCTTGCAAAAGCGCACTGCCAGGCTTCGGAAAAGCGACGATTTCCTCATAAAAGCAAGGTCCCTTCCTAGCAGCCCAACAATGCAAATGCAATTAAAACCTCGCAAATGCGAGAACAGAGCACTAATTACAGTTGAACCTTCTACAACCTCTCCGAAACGCGTCCAAAACTCATCCGAGCCCTGTGGGCTCCACACCAAACATCAACACATTCTAATAACGTAATATGAACTCGCTCCTACAATCAAACCATCAAAATAATATCTAGAACCATGAATCGGACATCAAAACACATGATTTCCAAAAGAAAACTCAAGAACCTCTAGAATTGCAACCAAGCGTCGGAATCCTATCAAACCAACTCCAAATGACACCAAATGTTGTAGATAAGTTCCAAATAGTAAAACGGATCTATTCCAAGTCCCTAAACCAAAATTTGAACCCAATAGTCACAAAGTCAAAACATGGTCAAACTTAGGGAAGTTTTAAACCTTCAAATTTCTAACTTTAGCCAATTATGGTCAAAACCTTCTAGAAGCTTCCAAATAAAAATCCGGGCATACGCTCAAGTCCAAATCACCATCCAAACCTAAAGGAACCGTCGAAACTCCGATCCGAGGTCAACTACGCAAAAGTCAAACTTGGTGTTATCTTCCAACTTAAAGCTTCTAAAATGAGAATCATTCTTCTGAATAAGCTCCAAATCACTCCAAAACCAAAACCAACAGTACACGTAAGTCGTAGCACACCACATGAATCTACTTAGGACATTAAACTACCGAATTGCATTCAAAATCTCAAAACGACCTGTCGGGTCGTTACAATAGATCAGTTATTGGTTGGCCAATAATGTAAGCTACTTTAGTGTTGAACATTCTAACAAAATGATTGTACAAAAATGTTTGATCACTTTACCAAGTTTGAAGCAACAATGACTTCACTAGAGAATTCAAAAGATATGTCAAACGGTTAGATTGATAGAATAATTAATTCTTTGCATGCTAGCAGGGAATAAATTCAGAAGAGTGATGAGGAATGAAGGAGTTATCGAGAGTTCTTTACTTTGCAAGCAACGTAACAATTCAACTTTAGAGGCAAAGGCAATAAGCAGAATGCAAGATGAGCAATATTGTGCCAACAAAAGCTACTACGACTAACATCAATACTACTAGAAACAACAACAAAGGTGGAAAACATGCACCTTGCCAGCATTGTGGGAAGACAAATCATATATAGACACTTCAAATGTTGGAGAAAATCTAATATTTATGAGATGCAAAAAATAATCATAAAGTTAGCTATGCTTAGCAAAAGAAAGTATCACAACAACCAAAGGAAACACAAATTCCATACCAGCAAGAAGTCGATTATTTGTGACTACCTGTTTTACAATTAAAACTTCATGTGGAAGTTGGTTGATCAACAATGGTTTTACAAATAAACAAGTCTGTAATCTCTAAAGTCAGAATAGGAAAATGGTTATTATACTATTATATATGGGAAAATGACAATAGCAATTAACAACTACTCAGTTACAAAGTAGTTGTATGTAATAATCCACGTGAAAGATTTACTTTTGACATGCTTGGGTTCTTCAACATTCCATAGATATATTGATTTTTCCTTGTGATTTCATGCATTTTGATGTCTGATTTTTGGTTTTAGATGTTATTTTGATGTTTTGATCGCGCGAATGAGTTTGTATGATGTTTTTACACTTATGTAGATGTTTGGCGCGGAGCCCCGAGGGATCGGGTGAGTTTCCAATTGGTTTATGGATTCTTTTGTTAAGATTTTGTGCATTGGTTCTGGTTCTATCTCATTTGCGATGAGAAAGTCACAGATACGACCATCGCATTTGCGGAGGCTTAGTCGCAATTGCGACTCTGGGCTACTGGGGAGGGGATTCGCATTTGCGAGGAAAAGCATCGTATTTGCGAGGAAAAGCATCGCATTTGCGAAGCTGGGATTTCGCTTTTGTGGACAGGATTTGTCGTTTTTGCGATGGTTAGCTGGGGGAAGAAGTTTTTCAGTTGCGAAGAATTATTTGGCAAATGCAACAATTGCTGTGAATGTCAGGGGTCACTTTTGCGGACCTTGGTTCACTTTTGCGAAGGTCGCATTGTCTAACTCCTAGTCGCAAATGTTTTGTATTTCGAGACTTAGCTTCAATTTTTCACTTTTTACAATTTTGTAGAGAGATTTTCGTACCAAACTATTAGGTAAGTGATTTTGATCAATTTCTAATTATATTACATGATTATATATGAGATTTAACATCAAATTCCTGAGAATCTAAGAGATATCTTGGGACATTTTGCCTATATTTTGAAAAATAAAAATTAACGATTTGAGAATCGAAGCACATATTTGAACTCGTGAGGCTATGGGTAGTCGAGACCTATCTTTCGACTCGGGTTTTGACCGGGCAGGCCCCGGCCTGACTTTTGTTGGCATTTGGGAAATTGTGTAAAGATCATAACTTTATTAATTTAATTGGTTTCTCTTGCATTTTTTATGATATTAAGTCTTTTCAATTAGATTTGAGTCGTGCGGAGGCGGACTTTAAAGAAAAAACTATTTTTGAGTATTGATTTGACCTAGTTGAGGTAAGTTTCTTGCCTAATTTTGTGTAGAGGAACTACCCCTTAGGATTGGATGTTATTGTACTATTTGAATTTTGTGGAAGGGGTGTACATGAAGTGATGAGTGTGTACACGGGCTTATATGTGAATAATTGACCAGTTTGGATTCTTAGGTTACTTGTAGTCCTTGTTTGACCCAGAAGGGTGCTCCGTTCAGATGGACCGAGGAGTGTAAGGAGAGCTTTTAAAAGCTCAAGACTGCTTTGACTACAGCCCCAGTGTTGGTGTTGTCCACGAGTTCAAGGTCTTACACTATGTACTGTGATGCGTCACATGTTGGCCTTGGCGCATTATTGATTCAAGACAGTAGGGTGATTGCCTACGTATCTAGAAAGCTGAAGGTTCATGAGAAGATTTATCCTTTCTCATGACCTGGAATTAGCAGCTATTCTTCATGCCTTGAAGATTTGGCAGCACTATTTGTACGATGTCCCTTGTGAGGTCTGTACCGACTATCGAAGTCTGCAGCATCTACTCAAACACAAGGATATTAACTTGCGGCAATGGTGATGGTTCGAGTTGCTTAAGGACTATGATATCACCATTCTATATCATCCTAGGAAGGCCAATGCGGTGGCCACTGCCTTGAGTCGAACGGCGGAGAGTTTGGGTAGTTTAGCATGTCTACGGGAATCATATAGGCCATTAGCATTGGAAGTTTAGGCCTTAGTCGACCAATTTTTTAGATTGGATGTTTCGGAGCCTAGTTATGTTCTTGCATGCGTGGTTTCTCGGTCTTCTTTATATGATCGCATTGGAGAGCGTCAGTATGATGACCCCCATTTGCTTGTCCTTAAGGACACGGTACAGCATGGCGATGGAAAGGAAGTGTCTATGGGAGATGACACTGTGTTGCGGATGCAGGGCCGATTATGTTTGCCAAATATGGATGGGTTACGGGAGTTGATTCTTCAGGAGGCCCACAGTTCGTGGTACTCCATTCATCCGGGTGCCGCTAAGATGTATCAGGATCTGAGGTAGCACTATTGGTGGTAAAGAATGAAGAAGGATAAAGTGGAGTATGTTGCTCGGTGCCTAAATTGTAAGCAGGTGAAGTATGAGTACCAGAGGCCAGGTGGGTTGCTTCAGAGGCTTGAGATTCCCGAGTGAAATGGGAGCGAGTTACCATGGATTTCATTGTTAGGCTCCCACGGACACAGAAATTATTTGACGCGGTATGGGTGATTGTGGATAGGTTGACCAAGTCGGCTCATTTCATTCCGATGATGACTACCTATTCTTTAGAGCAGCTGGCTTAGGTCTACATTCGCGAGATTTTCCGACTTCATGGCATACCAGTATCCTTCATCTCTGACCGGGGTACGCAGTTTACATCCCGCTTTCGGAGATCCATACAGCGTGATTTAGAGACACAAGTTGAGTTGAGTACAGCATTCTACCCCCAGACGGACGGACAGTCCGAGCGCACCATTCATATATTGGAGGATATGCTTCGTCATGTGTTATGGAGTTCGGGGATTCTTGGGATCAGTTCTTGCCGCTTGTGGAGTTTTCCTAACACAACAGCTACCAATCAAGTATTCAGATGGCTCATTATGAGGCCTTGTATGGAAGACGGTGTCGTTCCCCAATTGGTTGGTTTGATCCAGGAGAGGCTAAGTTATTAGGCACGGATTTGGTTCGAGATTCCTTGGAGAAGGTCAAGTTGATCTAGGATCCGCTTCGTACAACCCAATCTAGAAAAAAAAAGAGATATGCGGATCGGAAGGTTCGTGATGTTACATTCATGATTAGAGAGCGGGTCTTGCTCCGGTTTTCGCCCATGAAGAGTGTTATGAGGTTCGGGAAGAAGGGAAAGTTGAGCCATAGGTATATCGAACCTTTTGAGATTGGTGAGGTGGTTTACAAGTTTGCCTTGCCACCTAGTCTAGCTGCAGTTCATCCGGTATTCCATGTTTATATGCGTCGGAAGTATCACGGTGATCCGTCCCACTTGTTAGATTTCATCTCAGTCCAATTGGACAAGGATTTGTCTTATGTTGAGGAGCCGGTGGCCATCTTGGACACGCAGGTCTGAGAGTTGAGGTCAAAGAGCATTGCTTCAGTGAAGGTTCAGTGGAAAGGCCAACCAGTCGAGGAGGTGACTTGGGAGACCGAGCATGATATGCGTAGCCGTTATCCTCATCTTTTCATCACTTTAGGTATGTCTGTATACTCGTTCGAGGACGAACGCTTGTTTTAAGAAGGGTAGGATGTAACGACCCGGCCAGTCGTTTTGAATATTTTAGCCTAGTTCCCCTATTTATTGATCCTCTATGTTATATTGTGGTTACATGTCTTTTCCAGGTAGTTGGTTTTGGTTTTCGGATGAATTTCGGAGTGCAATGGGACACTAAGTCCTAAAGTGGGAAGCTTAAGTTGAAAGAGTTGATCGGAGTTTGACTTTTGTGTAGACGATTTCGGAATAGAGTTTTGACGATTTTGAAAGCTTTGTATGGTGATTTTGGACTTAGGAGCGTGTTCGATATTAATTTGGAGGTTCGTAGGTCATTTCGGCTTAGATTGGCAAAAGTTAGAAAATTGAAGGTTTGGAAGGTTGAGAAGTTTGATCGGGAGTTGACTTTATTGATATCGGGTTCGGATTCTGATTTCGGAAGTTAGAATAGGTCTGTTATGTCTTTTACGACTTGTGTGCAAAATTTGAGGTCAATCGAAGTTTTTTTGATATGACCGGCGTTAGTTTTGGGAGTCGGATTTTCATAGTTTGAATAGGTTTGAATTGGGTTTCGATTCATAGAATCGATGTTGTTTGATGTGATTTTTGGCCTCGAATAGGTCTGTTATGTGTTTTGGAACTTGTTGGTATATTCGGACGGGGTCTCGGGGGCCCCGAGTGTCAGTCGGATTGAAATTGAATCATTTTGGAGTTAGTTGATAGCAGAAGTTGTTGTTGTTCTGGTGTCATCGCACCTACAATGGGTTTGGTTGCAGGTGCAGACATGCAGGTGCGAGGTGGTTCATCGCAGAAACAGAGAGGGACAGCCAAGGGCAGGGTCGCAGGTGTGGACACCTGGGCGCAGATGCGCATCCGCAGGCGCGACATTTCTTTCCGCAGAAGCGAAATTGGAAGGGATTGTGAAGGACCGTAGGTACGGTCGAAGCTCCATAGAAGCGGGCTCGCAGAAGCGAGCAACTGCCCGTAGAAGCATGACCGCACCTGCGATGGCATTTCCGCAGGTGCAGAGCCGCAAATGCGGCTTAGGGTCCGCAAAAGCGAAAATCGCTGGCAGAAATAGTGAGTTCGGAGGGTTTTCATTCATTCTTCATCTTTTGACCTAGATAGCTCGATTTGTCGCGATTTTAAGAGGGATTTTCAAAGAATTGATCGAGATTTGAGCCATTCTGAGTTGGATAATTGTGGAAAAGGCTTACTAATGGATTGAGTTAGCGTGTTTTGAGTAAGTGTCTTGCCTAACTTTGTGTGAGGGAATTACACCTTAGGATTGTTGTTGTTTTGTGTTAATTGTGGTATGTGAATATGTATGCAAGGTGACGAGTGGGTACACGGGCTAATTGTGATAATTGACCGGTTAAAGTTATGTAGATTCTTTTCATTCCGTTAATTGAATTGTCATAAAATGTTATCTTCATCATCGTTAATCTATCCTTATATGATTTACTTGACATTGTAAATACTTGGCTCATCTCTTACTTGTTAATTGCCTTTACATGCTTATTTGAAGTTATTGTTCTCGCATTTCCTTGTTAATTGCTTAACTATTGAGTTATTTTACTTGAGGTTGTGATTTCTTGGAATATCTTATTGTTGAATTATGGTGTTGAAGTTATAATGATCGTAATTCACATTGAGGCAAAGTTGTAAATTATTGAAATACCATTCTTGTTGTGATATTAACTTTTGGTTGCTATTGTTAAGACTCTTGTACATATTGTGGTCGAGCCATGGGCTATTTATTGTGAAAACATTATTATTGTTGACTTCTTTGACAGTTGTGGTTTTGGGCACTTGAGGTGCGACTTGTGATATGTTGTGATATTGATACGCATGTGGTGGTATAAGGATTGGGTTTATACGCATGCGGTGAGATAAGGTGGGCTTGATATGTGTGTTGCTAGTAAGGAAACTACTTGAAGTCACGCGGTGTGATAAGTTGGGCTAAAACAGTGGGTAGCTATTTCGGAAAAATAATTTTCAAAACTAAATGTAAGGCTTCCACGGTGATATAAGAAAGGATTGTGATCTGATTGTGAAATGAGACTACAAGGCGGTACCTCAGTAGTGATTCTTGTTGATACCTTTCATTTACATCACTTGTGTATTGTTTGCATCATTTCCTTGGCATTCTTATTATATGTTTCTTCTGTGATGTCTTAATTGTCTTAGTCTCAGTGTAGCTATTCTTGTTATATTTCTTCCTCCGTATCATTTCCATTGTTTTCATTATTATACTATAATATACCAGTTCAATTTTTTTATTTATTCCAGTAGGTGTCTTGACCTGACCTCGTCACTACTCTACCGAGATTAGGCTTGACACTTACTGGTTATCGTTGTGGTGTACTCATACTATGCTTCTGCACATCTTTTTGTACAGATCCATGTAAATCATACCAGCCTAGGTATTCGTGAGTTGAGCTTGGATTAGAGACTTCAAAGTATACCTGCCGGCATTTGCAGGCCTCAAAGTCACCCTCTATCTAGTTTCTATTTTATTCTCCTTTTATAGATACTGTTGTATAGGGATGTTCAGTATACTCGTATAGAGCTTATGACTCGGTATGACCGGATTTTGGGTGTTATGTTCAAATGTATTGCGTAGTCCTTTTTATGATAGCTATTGGTTTAAATTGGAAGTTTTATTACTATTTCCGTTAAATTCTTCATGTATGTTAAGATTACCTAATCTTAGAGACTAGGTACCATCATGACATCCTACAAAGGGAGATTGGGGTCGTGACACCACCTCACTTATTTTTCATTATTTTATATGCATTAAGGACATTGTATGATTTAAGTGGGCTGGAGATTCTCTGGATTATGTATATAGTAGGTTAGTGCTAGTTCTTATTTTTAGTGTAGTTTAGTCATATTTAGCTTAGCTTCTTGTTTTTATTTTTAGTTTAGTTTAAAACAAACAGAAAAATCAGAAAAAAAAAATTATTATTAGAAAAAGTTGGACTTTTCCCGACGATGGATCTCTTAGGCTGTTTTCTTGAAGGATTAAAGTCTAACCAAAAACACACATAAAAAAAGTTGAAAAATAGAAAAATCCAAAATCATGTCTTTTATTTTTCTTTAGTCAGTAATAATCCCCCGTGCTTTGTGCCTCGATTCTTTTCCATGGGATGTAGTTTGAACCGGGTAGTAGTTTTTTTATCTTTTAGAATTTAGGGAATAAATGGAGGAAGGATGATGAAATTCCTAGGTACCCTTGACTTGTTTGATCGTAGCATATTTAGGCTTTGGCATGTATAGTATCTTGCTGATGTGTTAAAATTATCATGATGCCTCGTTTGATTGGATAGCATGTCTTATGACGTTTATGTCTCATTTACTTTACTATTGTTCAATTTGTGCTTAATGCTTAACATTTTATGGCTCTGCGAATTCCTGCATTGTTTGAGAGTCAGAATGGGACCGTCTTTAGTAAGTCATGTGCCATGTGTGAAGTGAGTTTTTTGTGTAGTCCATGTTATTGTGATTGTGTCTAGAACTTGCCCGATATGTGAGTCGAAGCGAAATTTGAGGTGACGCTTGATTTGAAAAATGAATTTAGGCTTTCTTTGATCTTTTTTAGCTTAATTACTTGTCACAAATAAAAGTATCTCTAGATAACCCTTTTGAACCTATAGACTTTTATTTGGCACCCACCTTACAAGCCTATACCCTGTTTGTTCTTACTTGACACTTGATCCTTTTATCTCTTAGAGAAATTTAATTGTAAAATGAGCGCTAAAAGAAGTAAAGAGAGAATTTGGGTGGCTTTTGAGTGCAACCAATGAAAGGAAAAAAGGTGCACTTGTGTTGTAAAACAATACACCACTAGCGGAAGTTAAAAAAAAAAATAGAAAGAAAGAAAAAAAAAATAAAGCAAAATCTGAAAAAGAGAAGGAAAAATATAGATGAATAAATTATTGTCTTGTTCTTGCTAGTGGGGTATAAATTAACGTAGTGCTTAAAGAAAGAGGGCATATTTTTGTGAGTGATCTTGTTTGTGAAATTGAAGTGGATTGAAGAATTTGCGCTTAAGTTATCATGTGATGTGTTAAAGTGCTTAGGAGGGTTAACTACTATTCCTGAATATATTCTACTCATCTCTTAGTGCACATTACAACCATGAAAAAGTCCTAATTGATTTTAGATTGAGTGAGCTTACATTTGTATAGAGAGTGAGAGACTTCATTGATATATGTGAGTCTTTAAACTATATTTGCTCATGGGATGCGAAAGTGTGGATTCAACTTACTCTTTTATTCTTGTTGTAAGGGAACATAGTTTCACGAGGGATCGGTAACGTTATTAGACTTTTCTGTAACGTTGGGTGTTCAAGCCATGAGTGCATTGTGATATTGAGACGGTTTTAGAGGCTAGGATTATTATGAACATGTTGTTTTCATTGTGAATATTTCTTTTGAAGAAGTAAAAGGGAAGTGTATGTGATTGCATATGCTCTAGCTTAATTGTTATTATCAACAGTGGTCATTGGTATAGCGTGCTTCAATTGTGTAAATGTAAAGAGATCAAAAATAGTATAAGTTGTTGGTTGACTCAATGAGGAGCAAAGTTTAAGAGTGGGGTAGTGATATTTGGATATAAATGTATATTTTTAGTGTATTGATTACCTTATATTTTAATGTTTTAATGATTAAATGTGCGACATGTGAGCTTAATTGTGTCGTATTTATATGTAGGATTGTTGAAGGATGAAAATGCGTGAAAGTTGCACACATGGATGTCAAAGATACACAAAAAGAGAACAAAAAGGAAAAAAAATTGGATCGGGCGTCAGAGTGGACGATGCCATGTCCCAGGCGCGCTCCACCAAGCGACAGAGTGGGCGACGCCAACTCCCAGGCGCGCTCTACACTAGGCCTCGCGAGATCTGAGGTCTGGTCCCTTCCCAGTCCGTACATTAAATTTTTTCTACTTGGATTTGGGATTGGGACTCTGACCTTAACCTATAAATACCCCTCAAACGTGATTATTGAGGGGTTAGTCAATTTTGGAGGCGAAAAAAGGCAAAGAAACACAAATGGAGCATAGAATTCACCGGTTCTTCCATCTTTCATCTAGTATTCATAGATTTTATATTAAAAAAAATATTTTGATTATTATCATGAATATGAGTGGCTGAGAACCTCATTATTCTGGGATTATGAATCGTTATTGACTATTGTAGTTTAACGGTTGACTGTTTTGCTTGACTTATCATATGAATTTGTTTATTCAATCCTGCAATTAATTATTGTACTGCATAGCTAACAATAGAGTACTATCTACGAATTTATAGTTGTACTCGAAAGTGGGAACTATAGATTGCATATATGATTGAATAAAGTAAATTATTGAATCCGGGCATTGGAGAATGGATTCGTGATCAGGATAAACATATTCTAGTTGCTTTACTTGGTTACTTTTGCAGGAAATACACATGCGTTCACGTTAATTCTGATTCTATAGACATATAGTCTTAGGTTGGCTAGAATAGGCGAGCGAAGCATCAAAAGAACTTTACGAGCAAAATAAACCATGTTAACAAATTAGATAAATCAAGTGATTAAATCAACCGGAGAATGCAATAGGGGAGACATTAATCTCATAACCCCAGAATATTCCCATCTCATTGAATTCTTTCTAAGTGTTTGTTTGTTTGTTTTGCACCTTTAATTGTTAGCTTGTTAGTAATTTTGTATTCATAAAAATCACAATCACCTTCTTCACAACCATTTGAGCAATAAATTTATAAAAAGTTTAGATTGGACAATAGTGATGATAAATCCGCGTGAGAATGATACTTTCTCATCACTTTATTATTTGTCGATCGCGTATACTTGTGTGTGCATTTGGACCCAACAGTTAATTATTGTAATACGATATTGATACGCATGCGGCGGTATAAGGATAGGGGTTGATGTGCATGCGGCGACATATAATGGGATTTATACGCGTGTTGCAAGTAAGGGAATTACTTGAAGCCACGCTGTGAGATAAGGGGTTAAAGTGCGTGTAGCTATTTCAAAAAGAATATTTTTAAAAATAAATGCAAAGCTCACGCGGCGACATAAGGAAGATTGTGGTTGTGTCTTGTGAAATGTGATTTTGAGGCATGGTAGCTCGGTTGTGATTTTTATTGTACATTCTACATTGGAACGGCTCGTTGATTGGATGGTTATTGTTTTTTATTAAAACATTTTACTTGTATTTTGATTGTATTTGGTTATTTGTTGATATTCTTGTGTTGGAACCATTGTGACTTCTTGTGTGAGTCATGCATTATATGTGATTTGCTATGTTGCTTTAAAATGCCAATTTGTGCCTTCATTGATACTTGGTAAATTGATTGTCAAGATGAATTTACTTGCTTGGAGTCATTATCTCATATCCTGTTGAGTTGTTGGTAGCATAACGACTTCAAATAAAAGAATTACTAACATGCTTTATTTTATGTGACTCTTAATATAGAACTCATTATCTCTCTCGGTGATTTACTATTTTTAAATGGTTATCACATTTTAATAATTGAGTTCTCAAATTAAACTCATTACCCCATTTGATGTTTTACTTTACTTAAAATTGTTATCACGCTTTACTTTAACAAATTGCATATTTAATTCGTTAACTCATTTGATATTTTACTTTATTTTTAAAACGTTATTTCACTTTACTTGATTGATTTCTAAACTAAACTAATTTGATACTCTATTTTTGTATAAATTATACTTTATTTTACTTTATCTGATATTAAAATAAACTCATTATCTCACCCCCTTACTTTATTCAAGATTGTTATTACGCCTTATTATATTTAAATAAATCTCTCGAACATTTTATTTTGCATTTGACACAGATACAATGAACATGGTTGCACGTGGACTTTGTCGTGCGAAGGTGACTGATAATTTGGGCATGATGTGCCATGTGTGTATGATTCGGGATTGTGGCTTATGATATGTGACTATGAGGTGTGATGCCTCGGGGTAACTCTTGTTGTAAGTCATGCGTTGAGAACGATTTCGTTACTTGAATTGTCATTTGCTCCATTAATTGAGTTCATTCATATTTTATCTGCATTCTGATTATGTTGCTGCTTTATTACCTGTTTACTTCTTGCTGCCGTTTGTATTTATATAATTCCATTGTTGATTGTATATCAATAATATCTTCGATGTTAGCCTTATGTTGATGTTCTTTTCATTGTTAGCTTTATGTTAATATCTTGTACATGTTTCCATGTCTAGTAGGTGTCTTGACCTAGCCTCGTCACTACTCTACCGAGGTTAGGCTTGATACTTATTAGATACTGTTGTGGTGTACTCATGTTATGCTTCTGCATATTTTTTTGTGCAGATCCAAATACTTCGGATCATGCTAGATTAGAGTTGTGTCTGTGCGGTTGGAGACTTCAAAGTATACTTGTCGTTTCGTTCACTGGCCTCGGAGTCACCTCCTGATATTATCTTTGCTACTGTTTATCTTCGTTCCAAAGAAGTATTGTACTTAGAGATTCTAGTGTATCTCAGTAGAGCTTATGACTCTGTACCACCGGATTATTGTACTGGGAATTGGAATAGGTCATTTCATCATTTGGTTATTTTGTGCAAAGTTCAGGTTCATTCCGGATTGGTTAGGCTTGAATCGGATGCCTGGTTTGAAGTTGAAAGTTTATGAACTTAAGGAATTGATCTCCATTGACGATTCTTAGTTTTGATATTATTTATAGTATTTTTAGCCTTTGGATAATATTGGGATATGTATTTATATTGGTTGGTATAATTGGACTGGGTCTTGTGGGGCTAGGGTGATTTTTGGGAGTGGTTTATAACTATTTCGGAGTTTGCATTGATTGTTGGTTCTGGTACACCGCATCTGCGGAGGATTGATCGTAGATATGAAGTCGCACCTACACGTGAGGTATTCAGCTCTTTTATTCATTGCTTATTGATGATATTTCATCCGAGTTGTGTAATTTGTTGTTTGGCTTACCTAGCCAGTTGGATTAGGTGTCATCATGATTTAGCGAAATTTTGGGTCATGACAAATTGTGTAAGTGCATTTTTTTTTTTAGTTTTGTCTGTTACTAAAAAAATTATTGATACGAACAGTTTTTATTTTAATTTTTTATTCTGATCGATCATCTCTTTCATTATTCAATCTTATTAATTTATATGCTTGATTGATGATACTTTTTATTTTTTTTTCAATTAGATTTATTTGTTCTATAGTAAGTCTGAACATAAATTTAAAACTGAGAAATAGTAATATGATATTAAAGAAAAGTCAAGAAAGATACGAACGTTGAGAATATAAAGGGGTAAAATAAGCATTTTAAAAAACTCAATTGAGATAGGAGGGGAATAACTCTATTATTCAAATTTGGAGCGAGACTTTATGTTTTAAAGCAAAGTTCAAGAGTATAAATTATTTTCTCCCATTTTCTTTTCCCTTGCTCATAAATACTATTACTTGTAATAATATGACATTATTTGTTAGCAACAATTGACGGAGAATACGTTCTAACATGGTTTATAGACGCGTAAATTAATTTGATCCAGAAATATGAAATAAACAGGAACAAAAGTAAGATTATGAATTAAATTTAAAGGAAATACCAGTCTGACTATGAACTTAGCCTCTCCGATAACATAAGTGAGAACAACATTCAAGGATAAAGACGAAAAATAGTATTATGAGATGAGAGCTGACTTAAGCTGTTGTGTACAAAATGTTTTGTGTCCACAATGAATGCTAATTCTCCTATTTATAGCTTTATTTTGAGAGACAAGATCCCAGATCAAGCTTCTCTTAAATGAGAATAAAACCGTCATTGATGGATTGCATAACAATTAGCTATAAATGCAAATATTCTTCGTAACGACTGCTCATTGAATGTTAATCGGTGTCAATTCTTTGAATCTTTATCATCGGCTACTCTGTCTTCAGGATTCATCTCCTATGTTGTAAGTGTAAGCAATGTCTGGGCGATAATTAGTCAGGTAGAAAAGTCATGCTTGCAATCGATATCTACTATTTACTGACTCATATCCTACCTATCCTCTTCACTGCCATTAACTAATTTTACCGCATATAATTTTTAATTATGAATAATATTTACTTCTAGTTCTGATCACTATATGATGAGCCTTTCCAATTGAAATGACTCTTCATCGAGAGGCAATGCTCATTTCTTTGCATATGTATTTAATTAGTGCTTAAACATTTTATTTTCCAACTTCTTTAGTACTTTTCCCCGACTTACTTTAATTGGGTATAGTTGATATTATTGTATGACTTACATTATATATTTTTTATATTATAAACTATATTATAACTTTTTATTACTAAATTTATTAAAAAATATTTGATCGCACGAAGCGCGAACTATTAACTAGTTACTAAAATATTCAAAAGGAAATCTTTCATGGACGCAAAACTGCACTTTTGACCCCTCTTTCTTTTTGGGAGGCGGGGGGCTGGGATTTGACGGTTTGCCATTTTGTTCAGGAAATTCAGTAATTCACAAACCCAAATTGTGAAATAATCATATATGCCTGCAATTCCAACAAAGAACCGATATGAAGTTGGACAGACGGTAATTCATCAATTACGGATTTGATTGTTTCACTCAATGAATTGCATCTCCTAATGGTCAATAACTGGAAAATACTAGTAATAGAAAGGCTTAACACACTGTGTCTTTTTTTCGAAAGTATATAGGTAATGTCGACAATGAGAGGCAAGCTACAAAGGCACAAGATAAGAGTATATAACTATGGGTGTGTTTGGTATAGGAAAATGATCCAAGAAAATTTTTTTTTGAAAAATAAGTAGTAGTCTTACTCATTTTCTGGTGTTTGGTACGCAAATTAAAAAAATAATTTCTCAAAAGTATTCATAAATAATTTAAATACAATAAACATGAAGCCATAAACTTTCGAACCAACAGTCTTCCTAACCCATAAATTTGATAAACTTTTGAATCCGTAAACTTTATAATTTCTAAACTCGCAAAATTTTTGAACTTGTAAACCGAAAAGATGAAAAAACCAGCACTGAAAATATTTTTTTTTTAAATATTTTTTTTGTGAGGGGGGGGGGAGGTGGGATGCGGGTGGGTGGTGCAGAAAAACGGAAAAAAAATTTGAAAAATACAATAAAAAGGTTTTAAAA
>MCJB01036551.1:72189-131686 GCA_002018475.1 Nicotiana obtusifolia
ACAAAGACCCATGTCAACAGACTTCAGGCCCTCTAATGCTCCTTTTGCAACCAGCATCTTCATTCCTTTAGTACTCATGTGTCCAAGTCTGTTGTGCCACAGACATGAACCGGAAACGCTCTCAGCGACAGCAACCATGTTAATACACCCTGCAGTGGTGTACAAGGTTCCAGATTTGGTGCCACGAGCTACAATCATAGCACCCTTCACAATTTTCCACGAACCTTTCCCAAACTCTGCTGTATAGCCTGTGCTATCCAACTGACCAACAGAGATCAAATTTTTCTTGAGATCAGGAATATACCTGACATCCTCCAATGTCCACTGGTTTCCCGATGGGGTCTTTATGCAGACATCCCCCTTTCCTTCAATCTCCAAAGGTTTGTTGTCAGCAAGATACACCTTCCCAAAATTTTCAGATTTGAAATTTTGGAATAATTTCTTGCTTGGAGATGAATGAAAGGATGCACCAGAATCCAAAATCCAGGATTCAACCGGGCTGTCCACACTAAGGATTAGAGCATCCGCAATGTCTTCTGCGGAATTTACAGAATCATTATCATTTCCAGATTTTTGATTCTGCTTCTTCTTTGGTTTCATACAGCTTGTCCGAAAATGCCCTTTTTCTCCACAGTTCCAACAAATCACGTTGGATATGTTCGGAGATTTTCCTCGATTCTTTGATTTTGATCGGCCACGTTGATTTTGGCCCTTCGATTTGCTTCTCCCCCTTCGGTCAACGCTGAGAGCGCTGCCCGATGATTCTCCCACTTCTCGTTTGCGAATACTTTCGCTGAGAACAACATCACGGATTTTATCAAACTTCAGCTTCTCAGATCCACGGGAACTGCTAATCGCAGCAACAACAGTATCCCAAGACTCGGGCAGAGATGACATCAAAATCAACGCCTTAATTTCAGCTTCGAAATTAATTTCCACAGAACTCAGTTGACTCACAATCATATTGAAGTCATTTATATGATCGGCAACAGATCCATTTTCAGACATCTGTAAATTGAATAATCTACGCATTAAATATACCTTGTTCATCGCCGATGGCTTTTCGTACATATTTGATAGTGCCTTCAACAGATCTGCCGTAGTCTTCTCCTTTACGATGTTGAACGCCACGTTTTTTGACAAGGCCAACCGGATCAACCCCAACGCCTGGCGATCCTTCAGCTTCCACTGCTCCTCCGTCATGGATTCCGGCTTCACCCCAGTCAAGGGTTCGTGAAGATCTTTCTGGTACAGATAGTCTTCGATCTGCATCTTCCAGAAACCGAAATCGGATCCATCAAACTTCTCGATTCCAATCTTCGAACTCTCCATCGTCAGTGATCGTGTTGAATCTCCTTAGCTCTGATACCATTTGTTGGGAATAAATCCCCTATAGAAATAATATTCAGAGTAATAAAGATGGAATAATAACGTAACACGGAGATACGATAATTAACAAGAATAAAAGAGTGAAAACGACACCAAGATTTTTACGTGGAAAACCCTTTTGAATAAGGGAAAAAAAACCACGGCCCGAGACGAGCAACTGATTTCACTATAGCAAGGAATTTTAAACTTTGTAGATCCGAGTAAAATACTCCAAAGACCACAACAACGCTCAAAAGAAATAGCACTCTTTTGATATTCTCACCTCACTACAATATTGCTCACTCTCTATTTTTCCTCACAGACTTGTCTGTGAAACCTCACTCTTTCTTTCTCTCTTTTTGTTGGTGTGTAGAAATGAGAGTTGGAGCTCTCCTTTTATAGCCAAAGTCTCACTCTCTAAAGCCTACTATATTTGACAATTTATACACACTTTTTCTTCAATGTCAACAAAGTTGGCTACCAACCAAAGACATTCAACAAAGTTGGCCACCAACCAAAGATATTCAACAAAGTTGGCTACCAACCAAAGATATTCAACAAAGTTGGCTACCAACCAAAGACATTCAACAAAGTTGGCGACCAACCAAAGAGATTTTGAATGAGATGGAACTTATCTACTAATCTATTAGGATTCTCTTTCTTGAGGAAGGAAAAAAAACTCCTAAAAGGAATAAATCTCATTCATATTGCATTATTCTTTTCTTGGAGTAGAAGTTTTGTACTTCTACAAATTGACGTTTTCTTCTCACAACAAGAACAACAACAATAGCATCCACAATGTAGTCATTAAAAAGACTTGTTTAGGGGAGATTTTTCTCTCAATAGTTTTATATTTTATACTAGTTTGCATTGTTAGCTTCCGCATGCGTCATGTTATTTAGATCCCAACACTATTGTGGCTCCTCGCACATATACAGAAGTAGTCCAGCATGGAAAGATCCAATGCATGAAGAAATTGATGCCCTTGTCTGCAACAAGACTTGGTCCCTCGTCCCTCCATCTGCAAACCGAAAAATCATCGGCTGCAAGTGGGTTTTTCGGGTCAAACAAAAATCAGATGAAATCCAGATCGATTCAAAGGTTGGCTAGTTGCAAAAGGATTTCATCAGCGCCCTGGTATTGACTTCACCTCAACTTTCTGTCCAGTGGTAAAATCAACTACTATCCGTCTGATTCTCACTTTGGCCACATACTCCAAATGGTTTCTTTATCAACTTGATGTGAATAATGCATCTCTCCAAGGTAAACTAGAGGATGAAGTTTACATGGAGCAACCCCCTAGTTTGTCAACTCTAAGTATCTTACTTATGTTTGCAAACACCATTTATGTTTGCAAACACCATAAGGCAATTTATGGTCTTCGCCAAGCCCCTAGTGCATGTTATAATGAACTCAAGAAATTTATTTGCTCTATTGGGTTTGTTGGTTCTAAGTCGGATACTTCACTTTTTACAATGCATGGTCGGACCTATGTGTTAGAATAAATGAATAACGATAGAGGGGGGGTGAATAGCGTTTTTACAAACTTCGTCTAATTTTCGCAATCAAGATATATAATTGAAGTATAAGTGCGAAAATAAGATAGCAAGAATGTAATTGCGGAAATGTAAATAGAGAGCGTACACCCAGATATATAGTGGTTCACTACAACGTGTAGCTAGTCCACTCCTCAAGATCACACTTGAGATTTCCACTATCACTTGTCAAGCTTACGGGTGCTTAACAAACCGTTACAACACAAAACTTGATCACACAAGCTTTGCAATACAAACACGAACACTTGAAACTTATAAGCTCCGTGCAACAAGGAAGACACTCTTCCTAACAACAAGGGACAACTTCCCTTAAGTGTATGACAACACTATTTTTCACTAGAATTACAACTCTCTCAAGAGTAGATGAAGTGAATAAAATTTTAGCTCAAGAACACAACAATGCTTTCAAGAAATAGCTCAAAATATAGCTCAATGAAGTAAGAATACTTGAAGCAATATATCTTATGATTTGGGATATTGTGTTGTGTTCAAATGAGGTTTAAGAGGGTGTATTTATAACCCCAAAACCTCATATGTCTGTTGGAGCTCAAAACTAGCCGTTATTGGCTCCAACAGCTATAAGCCATCGATGGCTTATAGAGAAGCCATCGATGGCTTCTACTAATGTCTTAATGATTTTTGAAATAGTTTTTAAGTGATCCAAGTTCTTAAAAACTAAGGAAGATCAAAAATAACATCAAGACTCAAAATCAAAATCGAAATCAGACTAAAAATACTACAACTTTTAGTCTTCAATCTTTTTGCTTCATTGACAGATTCCATGCATCAACTTCTATTATCTTGAATGCTTGACTTGTAGTCATAATAAAATCCAAGCAATCTTGGTAACCTGTTAATGATGGTTTGTCAATTATCAAAACCTACAACAAGACACAAAGTCATTTGTTAAGGTTTCATGAATAAGAATGCGAATACGTTTTTCCAACACTATGTTGTGTTTCTACTTCTCTATGTCGATGATATTATATTGACAGGTTCTTCTGATGCAAACGTACTTGAAGTGAATACAGCTCTAGCAGCCCGGTTTTCTCTGAAAGATCTACAGCCTCTTAACTACTTTTTTGTGTTAAGGTTTGTCATACATCTGCCGGTCTTCTCCTCTTACAAAGAAAGTATATTGCTTATCTTCTTCATCGATTCAATATGCTTGATGGCAAAGGAGTAAATTCCACTTGCAGCATTGCTCCACTCACACTTGATAATGGCACTGCACCCATGGATCAAAAGCATTATCATCAAGTTGTTGGTGCTCTTCAGTATCTTTCTATCACCCGTCCTGGTATATCCTTTGCAGTAAATCGCCGATCTCAGTTCATGCATCGTCCCACTCATTCACATTGGCAAGCAAGCAAGAGGGTTCTGTGCTATGAAAGCAACTGATTCTTATAGTCTGCTACTAGCACCTCATAAACCTCTCAATCTAGTAGCATTCTCTGACTCTGACTAGGGAAATGATCCAGATGGCTGGTGCTCCACCGGATCGAGCTTATATCGTGTTTCTTGGGGGTTCTCCATTTATCTGGTCATCCAAGAAGCAACTACAGTAGCTAGTTCCTCCACTGAAGCCGAATACAAGGCGCTTGCAAATGCTGCAGCTGAAACCAATTGGATTGTTAATCTCCTGAAAGAACTTCACTTCTCCATTTCAAACATTCCCATGGTCTGCTGTGACAATTTAGGTGCAACCTTTTGTCTCAAACCCAATCTTCCACAGTCGCATGAAGCATCTTGTTCAGGAGCAAGTCAGGGACAAAACACTTGTTGTACGACATGTTCCTTCTTTCTCACAACTTGCTGATTCTCTTACCAAAGTGGTGCCTACAACAGATTTTCGTTGTGATCGGTCCAAGATAGGCGTCGTTCACTCACTGCATATCTTGCGGGGGCATAATAAGGAACCATAATTGCCTGCAGATTCTTTTTCTCAACATTATTTTCTGCAATCTGTAATCCCTGATCTTCAGACAATTAGTGATCGGGAATTGCATTTTTCTTTTGTCAATTAGTGATTAGGATCTGTATTTGTCTTTTCTATCTTGAGCAGCTTTACGATACTGTAAAGGAATAGCATAACCATTTTTATCAAACTCTCCAAACCTCTTTAGAAATTTACCATTTGCTTTCTTGAGATGGATATATATAGAAACGTACTACAGATATACCTGCTGAAAAGATGAGACCGGGATGGAGAGCACGAGAGGGATTGACAAGGCCAGCACCAAAACCAAAAGGAGCAGAAGTGTATAAGGTGTAGAGATCAAATCCATGAGCCATAATGGGGTCCCCAAGATTGTCATAAATGGTGGCTGTGGTTGACATTGCTGAAGCTACCATTGATGGTGTCCATGATGGATTATATTGCTTTATTAGTGCAGCTATTCCAGCAATATGAGGTGTTGCCATGCTTGTACCAGACATTAGGGCAAAATTATGTCCTGCATATATGATTATTATTAACTTCTGCCCAAATTTGGTGTCCAGGAGCCAAAATATCAGGCTTAAGTACATCAGCAGGATTTTTACTTTGATCAATGTAATCAGGACCCCTTGACAAAAATCTACTAACTATAGGAGCTCTACCCTTGTAAGAAGCAATTCTTCCTTCACTTATGGCTGCTCTACCACCATATCTTACCACAAAACCATTCTTGTCCCTTACAGTTTCTCTTTCATAGTACTGCAATATATTCTGCAAATACAATTGATGAAGTTATATATATCTTTGTAAATCTACTTGTTAATTAACAAGGTACAGACAGACCTGGGTATCAGTAGTTGTTGGTATCATAATGCCAGGAGTAGCGAAAGGAATAGGCTCCGCTATGAAATCTCCATAAGTTGGATTTGCAACAAAAACAAATGCTTTGAATCCAAGAAGGTTGGCAGTCTGTATGATGCCCATAAGACTGGAATTCCCATTATAGAAACCAGCTGAAAATGTGCAAATCACAACACTGTCTTCCACAACAAGAGGGTCAAATGCCTCTGGTATTGGCATTCATCCGCATTGAAAATTCTTGAAAATGTGCTTTTTTTTTTTACTGCATCCTTAGCCAAAACCAGCTTATGCTGAATCAATCCACCTCCATCCTACAAAAACACATAATTGTTTAGAAGCCCTCAAAACAAAAATCATACTTTTTCTTTTTTTCCTTAATTAACCTATGCTTATGCCATTATCTGCCACAACACTATATGTGAAATACACAGTGAATCTAATCATCTTCGAATTATATATTCCAATGTCAAATAAGCTGTCCAACTAATTTTTCTTTTTTAAGTATCAAGTACGTCATTGAAGTCCAAATATAGACTATCCAACTTTTTTAGAGCAATCACTATGTCTACAAGTAGAGGCAGATTCCATATTTGGAACATAAATATATGATCTTTAAAGTTCTTAATATTAAACGTGTAATACGAAATTATGAGTTAAGAATCTCATATTCGGTGCTGCAAAAACTAATTTTAATTGAACCATAGTGAAGCACATAGGCTCCATCTGCCTTGTCTTGAAGTTTTCTCGAATTAGCCAGTCTCCTATTTCAATGTTCAAACATCTCCTAGTTTCTTCTTTTTCTTGCTGTAAAGGTGGCCGGCATGTGGGATCCCGCGTTTTTCTCATTAGTAATGCATCTATATATATAAAAATCGTAACATAACCCTAACTTTCTCTCCAAGTTCCTAGAAAATAGGCCTACACATATTACAACATTTATTTACCGTATTTGCTATCTACGATCAATACCCCTCCTCATGTTGTGTAATGAGGATTTCGAATGCCCAAAAGTGTTCATACTATTATTTCCTAATGCCTTCGAAAAGATATCTGTCAACTGATCATGAGAAGGAACATAACTGGGATGTATACTGCCGGCGACTAGCTCATCTCTAACAAAATGGCAATCTACTTCAAGATGTTTGGTCCGTTGAAAGACTGGATTCCGGACTATATGCAATGCTGCTGACTATCACCATAAGCAGACATGATAATTATGTTCCACTCCCAGGCTATGCAAAATTCCTTTCAACCACTTCATCTCATGGATCTACCGCTTCTACTGAGGATCGAGACACAATAAGATGCTTCTTAGTCTTCAATGATATAGGAGAGTCGCCAAGGAAAATAACTATTCTATGAGCAACCATCTTGTTAAAGTACATCCGGCCTAGTCTGAATCGCCCCATCCTTATAGATGGAGGTCAAAATCATTGCGCAGGACAACACCCTGCCGTTCCCCTTTAAGTAAAGTATGATCTGGAGAGCAGCTTCTCAACGCTCTATCGCGGTTGTTGCATGAATCGTCAGAAATGCAATTGTAAGATCGCTAGTTTTAAGGGAGAAGCTCTAATAGTCCAACCTCGAAAATTATGTCAAGGCATACGCTGAAAGATTCCTTCTGGGCCTCTCCCAATCTAAACTCCTAAAAATATTCTAAAGCACCCAAATCTTTCATGTGAAAGCACTTATTGAGATAGGCCTTGAACCGCTGAATGGTAACAGGAACATACCCAAAAATGATCAAATCGTGCATGTAAATAAGCACATTGATCTGCATATCTTCTGTTTCAAAGTGATTAGAGAATATTAATATGATCCCGCGGAGCATGTTTCAATATACAAAGAAATTTTCGAAGATTAAACACCTTTCCTGATCAAGTAACTCAAAACTCGGGGGTTAATCTCATGTATACTTATTCTTGAAGATCCCCATGTAAGAATTCAGAACGTCCATTTGATGTAATTCTAAGCTCTTTGTTTCCGCAATAGCCAAAAATCTCTGTATAGTTACCATCTTTGTGATCCGAGCAGATGTCTCAGCACAATCAATTCCCTCCAATTGATTATTTTCGAAAATGACTAGATTGGCCTTATATCGCTCGAGGGTGTCATCCAAGTTGTATTTGATCTTGTAAACCCATATATAACTAAGCACTTTCTTATTAGGAGGCAGGTCCTCTTATCGCTCATGTCTCTTTATTCTCCGATGCTTGTATCTCATATTTCATTGCCTTCCTCCACCGTTAATCCTTCACAGCATCTGAGAAAGTTGTTGGCTCATGGCCTACAGTAAGAAACTTCTATATCGCCGAAAAATTATCATAATTTGTATGAGATGAATGCATGTGATTGAGATGAATGCATTTGTTTGTCCATTTAAAGTACTTTGTATTCATGTACTCAATTAAGAAGTACATTAGCTTATAACCTTTGAATGTATTTGTACATTTATAAATAGGGAACCTTTGACCCTATGAAAAACACACCAAGAAGAGAAATAACTAAATCATTCTCCCTCCTATATATCTTCTCTCCATTACTATATTTCTAGTTTGCTTTCATTTCTTAATACGTTATCAACACGAAGTTCTAACCAACTGAGGGTTATCCGCTTCATCCGAATTTTATCTTCTTCCTAAAAGAGGTAGTCAGTTTCTTTTCCGATTCAGGAATACATTCCTATGTTTATAACGTTTCTATTAGGATCTTCTTTAACCTGCAATTTAATTACCATATGCATAACTTGTTTTGAATATGATTATAATAATTTCATTGAGTGAAAACAATAAGTTTCGGTTAAATTGTTATTTAATTAAATTAACTACGAAGAACTTTAATCCTACACATAAATAGATAAGTATTAAATTGAATTACAATAATTAGACTAATTAAACCCACATCCAAATATTCTAACAGAATAGGCATTTAGAAGGAATTCTTGCAAAATTTTCAAAAGCCTTCAATGAATTTATCACCTAAGTGTACAAACTAATTAATGACTCAACTATTAGATAAATCGAATTAAATGTTGAAGACAGAATTGATATCATCTAGTTTTATGCCTACTTAGCTTATTGAAACATATTCTAAGTAGAACAAAATATACTAGTACATATTAATCCAACTTATTTATTCTATGGAAATATACTTACAAGTCTAAAGTTTTTGTGTGTAATATCAAACACTAATTTATCATCGCACTACACATAATTGTTTGTTTAACAATTATACATATAGAATATTAATACACGATTATGCACTATTTTTCATTGATAATAATTCTTATCATTCTAATTCACTTATTTCTATGATAGTTTTCACTATGTCGAATTTGTCAAAGCTTGAATTTATGGCACTTGACATCTCTGGAATAACTATTTGCCATGGGTACTTGATGCTGAAATTCACCTTGATACTAAAGGTCTTGGTAACACTATTAAAGAAGGAAATGAAGCTTCAAGTCAGGATAAGGCGAAAGCCATGATTTTCCTTCGCCATCATCTCGATAAAGGGTTAAAAAAAGTGAATATTTAACCTTGAAAGATCCATTTCAATTATGGACTAGTTTGAAGGAATGATATGACCACCTAAAGGCCACGGTATTGCCAAGAGCTCGTCGTGAGTGGATGCACTTACGTCTACAAGATTATAAGACCATAAATGAATATAATTCTGCTGTATATAGAATAATTACCCAACTAAAATTACGTGGGGAACTTATGAATGATGAGGACATGTTGGAAAAGACTCTTTCTACTTTTCATGCCTCCAATATGGTGTTACAGCAGCAATACCGTGAAAAGGGCTTTAAGAAGTATTCTGAGTTAATTTCATGCCTTTTGGTGGCTTAACAACATAATGCCCTTTTAATGAAAAATCATGAAGCTCGCTCCACTGGATCAGCTCCATTTCCATAAGCGAATATGGTAGCGATAGATCCAAAGTCTGAAAGAAGACAAAATAATTATCGTGGCCGTATGAATATACATGGGCGTGGCAAGGGACGAAATAATAATCGTCATGGTGGTGGTCGTTATAAACAAGAGAACAATAAGGGTTCTCAGAATAATCCTTCAAAAGACAAAGGTAATATTTGCCACCAATGTTGTATGAAAAATCATTGGGCACGAATTTGTCGTACGCCTGAACATTTTGTCAAACTTTATCAAGCCTCTATAAAAGGGAAACAAAATAATATTGAGACTCACTTGACCTTTCAAACTAATGCGGTCCCTATGAATAATCATGATAAAGTTTAAGCAAACCTTGCATATAAAGATGATATTTTTGAAGGCCTTGCAGATATTACTCATTTAGAAGCCGGAGACTTCTTTGAGCATCATAACTGAAGACTTATTATTGAAAAAACATTATAAGAATAAATGTATTTTGTTATCGAAGTTCATATTTTGAATAAAACATTTGATGTTGTCAGTATTTACTTTCCTAAATATAATTTCTTTTGTTCTTAAATTTTTCAATATTACTTATAATGTATTTTTTTTCTTTCTTTATGAAGAATATGAAAACTTCTCAGTCTGCAGTTGGTCGTATGAATAATAAAGAAGAAATATGTCTTCTGGATAGTGCTACGACGCACACCATATTAAAAGATAGGAGATATTTCTCTTATTTAATTACAAAGAAGCCAATATCATAACAATATCTGGTAGTACAAAATTAATTGAGAACTCTGGAAGAGCGACTATATTACTACCAGGAGGAACCGTATTGGTTGTTAATGATGCATTATATTGTAGTAGGTCTCAAAGGAACTTGTTGAGTTTCAAAGATAATCGCCAAAATGGCTATCATATTGATACCACCAATGAAGAAAAGGTTGAATACCTCTATATTACTACAATAAAAGCGGAAAAGAAGTATGTACTTGTAAAGCTTCCTGCTTTTTCCTCCGGATTATACTACAATAGTATTAGTGTAGTTGAATCACATGTCGTAGTAAACAAGGAGTTTACTAATGATTTTATTATTTGGCATGACCGGTTGGGCCATCCCGGTTATCATATGATGCGCAAAATAATTGAGAATTCACATGGACATTCATTGAAGAACCAGAAGATTCTTCAAACTAAAGAATCTCTTATGCTACATGTTCTCAAGGCAAACTGATTATTAGACCATCAGTAATTAAAGTTGGAGTTGAATCTCCTGCATTTTTGGAATGTATACAGGGTGATATATGGTCCCATACACCCTTCATGTGGACCATTCAAATATAATATGATTTTGATAGATGCATCTACAAGATGGTCACATGTGTGCTTGTTATCAACCCGCAATTTGGCCTTTGCGAGGTTACTAGCTCAATTAATAAAATTAAGAGCACAGTTTCCAGATTATGTAGTTAAGACATTTCGTCTTGATAATGTTGGTGAATATACGTCCCCGGCCTTTAATGATTATTGCATATCAACTGGGATAACAATTGAGCATCCAGTTGCTCATGTTCATACTCAAAATGGTCTTGCGGGATCATTGATCAAACGCCTCCAGTTAATTGCTAGACCAATGCTTATGAGAACAAAGCTTCCCATCTCGGCATGGGGTTATGCTATTTTTCATGCAGCGTCTCTTGTGTGGATCAGACCCATAAGCTATCATAAAGTCTCCCCAATACAATTGGCTTTTGGTCAGGAGCCAAATATTACCCATCTTAGAATATTTGGATGTGCAGTATATGTTCCAATTGCTCCACCACAACGCACAAAGATGGGACCCCAAAGAAGGTTGGGGATATATATTAGGTATGAATCTCCTTCTATTATAAAATATTTGAAACTTATGACTGGAGATGTATTTACGGCAAGATTTGCTAATTGCCATTTTGATGAATCAGTATACCCAATACTAGGGGGATAAAATAAGCAGTTGAAAAAAGAGATAGATTGGAATGCATTATCACTATCTCATTTAGATCCTCGAACAAATCAATGTGAACACGAGGTTCAAAAGATAATTTATTTGCAAAATATTGCAAATCAACTGCCAGATGCATTTACTATCCTACCAAGGGTGACTAAGTCACATATTGCAGCTCATGCTCTATTCGAATTGATGTCCGACATCAAATGCTAACCACGCTTGAAACGTGGTAGGCCAATCGATTCAAAGATAAAAATCCCCGAAAGAGAAAAGGAGCAAATGATCTAGGGGATCATAATATGGAGGCAATTGCTCAAAAAGAACCATATGATGTAACAAATGATACTCAGAGGAGGCCCAGGTACCTGAAAATAATAAGAATGAAGAGATCTCAATAAATTATGTCTCTACAAGAAAAAAAATGGAACCGAAATAACATTATTGTCGACAACGTTTTTGCTTATAATGTTGCTGTTGAAATAATGCAACAAGATGAGGATATTGAACCAAGATCTATCGATGAATGTATACAGAGAAATGATTGGCCAAAATGGAAAGACGATATCCAGGCAGAATTAGCTTCACTTGAAAAACGTGAAGTATTCGAACGTATAGTCCGAACACCTGAAGGAATAAAGCCAATGGGATACAAATGGGTTTTTGTGCGAAAACGAAATGATAAAAATGAAGTCGTTAGACATGAAGCACAACTTGTGGCACAAGGATTTTCACAAAGACCTGGCATTGATTATATGGAGACATATTCTCCTGTGGTGGATCAATCAGTTCAGATATCTTATAAATTTGGCAGTCCATGAAAAGCTTGATATGCGTCTGATGGATGTTGTCACTTCATATTTGTATGGCATATTAGACAATGAAATGTATATGAAAATCCCTGGAGGGTTTAAAGTTCCTGAAACTTATAAAAGCTTTCGGGAAACTTGTTCAATAAAGCTTCAAAAATCCTTATACGGATTGAAAGAATCAGGGCGAATGTGGTATAATCGCCTGAGCGAATACTTGCTGAAAGAAGGGTATAAGAATGATCCAATTTGTCCTTGTGTCTTTATAAAAAGCATCATTGTGTATGTTGATGATCTAAATATCATTGGAACTCCTGGGAGCTTCCAAAAGCAGGTTTGAAAGAGTTCCAAATGAAAGATCTTGGAAAGACAAAATTTTGTCTTGGTCTACAAATCGAGCATATGAAAGATGGAATTTTTGTTCATCAATCAACGTACACCGAAAAGATCTTAAAGCGTTTTTATATGGATAAAGCACATCCATTGAGTACCCCGATGGTTGTGAGATCACTTGATTTAAATAAAGATCCATTCTTACATCATGAAAATGATGAAAAGCTTCTTGGTGATGAAACTCCATATCTTAGTACAATTGGGGCGCTAATGTATCTTGCAAATAATCTCGACCAGATATAACTTTTGCAGTTAGTTTATTATCAAGATTCAGTTCCTTTCCAACAACAAGACACTGAAATGGTGTTAAGCATATTTTCAGATACCTCCGAGGGACTATTGATATGGGATTATTTTATTCTTATAAATCCAATTCACAAATGATTGGTTATGCAGATGCAGGTTATTTGTCTGACCCAAATAAAGTCCGATATCAAACAGGCTATCTATTTACTTGCAAACAGCTTAGCAGCTACATCTTCCAATCATGCAGAGATTATAGCTATTCATGAAGCTAGTCGAGAATGTGTATGGTTGAGATCACTGACTCAACACATTCAACAACTGTGTGGTCTTTCTTTAAAGATGAAGGTTCCAACAATATTATATGAAGATAATGATGCTTGCATATAACTAATCATGAGACAGAACAAAACACATTTCAAATTTTCACGCATGATCTTCAACACAATAGTGAGATAGATGTTCAACAGATCCGTTCAAGTGATAATCTGGCATATTTGTTCACAAAGGTTTTGCCAACATCAACATTTGAGAAGCTGAGACATAAGATTGGAATACATCGTCCCGAGATATCAAATAAAGTAAGGGGAGTATAATACGCGTTGTACTTTTTTTTCCTTAACCAAGGTTTTGTTCCAATTGGGTTTTCCTGGTAAGGTTTTTAATGAGGTAGCACTCAATGCGTATTACAAGATATGTGTACTCTTTTTCCTTCACTAGGCTTTTTCCCACTAGGTTTTTCCTGGTAAGGTTTTAACGAGGCACATTATCTTTAAATGAACATCCAAGGGGGAGTGTTATGAGATGAATGCATGTGATTGAGATGAATGCATTTGTCTATCCATTTAACGTACTTTGTATTCATGTACTCAATTAAGAAGTACATTAACTTATAACCTTTGAATGTATTTGTACATTTATAAATAACGAACTTTTGATCCCTATGAAAACCAAGAGAGAAATTACAAAATCATTCTCCCTCCTATATATCTTGTCTCCATTACTATATTGTTCTAGTTTGCTCTCATTTCTTAATATAATTCACATACTGTGCTATAATTACGATAGGGCTCAACTAAGAGATGTTGTGACACGAGTGACTGATCATATGGACTTAATTTTTGGACCGTGTTGGTAACATAATCACAAAGAAGAATGGATTCTTCTTTTTTTTTTTTTTTACAATTCGATTATCTTTGGCTATTGTTGCACGTTTGGATCTGAAATTACACCAAATGGACGTGAAAACAGTTTTTCGCAATGGAGAACTAAATGAGAAAATCTACATGGAACAACATATAGATTTTGTCGTTAAAGGCCAAAAAAATGAAAAAAAGATATGCAAATTGAAAAGATCTATATATGGCCTGAAACAGTCCTCGAGGAAATGGTATTTGAGATTTCACAAGGAGATGATATCATATGATACTATGATCAATGAAAATTATAGCATCTATATGAAGAAGTCCAATCAAATGTTTATAATTCTTTTTCTTACGCGCATAATATTTTATTGCCGGAAATAATTTGGAATATCTGAGAACGATTACCAAATATACATGAAAGATATGGGTGAGGCATAAGATCCAAATAAATTGTTCCAAGAAGTTATTGCGTCTATCTCAAGAAACTTGTATAGAGAAAGTTTTGGAATGCTTCCGACTTAATTGTTGCAAACCCATGGATACTTCTTTAGCGAAAGTGAAACTTTAAGCCTTGAAATGTGTTCAGAGATTAAAAATGAAAAGGAAGACATATCTTGAGTTCCATATCCAAGTGTTGTCGGGCACTTGATGTACGCTATAATGTGTACCCAAATATTTATTATGTCATAGGTCTGATTGACAGGTATCAAACCAATCTTGGAAGAGATCATTAAAAAGAAATGATGAGGATTTTTCAATACCTAAAGAGAACTGCAGATTCTTCACTATGTTACAGTGGAAATGAATTATCTTGAGAGACTATACAAATGTGAGAGACATCATGGCAAATGAAGAAATAACATTACAATACATACAAACACAAAACATATAGTTGATCCTCTTACAAAAGCAATATCTAGAGATATATTTGAGAAACATGTCATAGCTCTACGTTTGCAAATTGTATTATAGTATACTCATTAATGTATTATTATTGAGATTTAGTTGATATTTTGTATGCATGTGATGGTATCCTTTTGAAGGATATAAGTGTGTCGGATAAGTCGCGAGATCGACTCTCTCACACGAGTGATCGCCTCTAACATCGAGGAACATGCATGGATGAGATATATTAAAACCTTGATTAGTGCAAGGTCCTGTATATCTTCGGATAAAATGGTCGGTCTTGACTAGAGTTCAGGTTTAAGGATTTCATGATCCTTAATGACTTGTTTTATAAGCCAGATGCGAGTTTCTCTAAGAAATTGAATTTCAGGATTATTAAAGTGAGAACTCGGGTTAGACATCTCGAGGTATATAGACTAAGATCTGGACAATGTTGAATAAGTAATGAATAAGACACGTACTCCAATATAATGTGAGAATACCGTACCATGTGTTTCATACCACGTGTGCTATCAACTAGTGGGATAATAGAAGAGTGGATCCTTGCTTCTTCATTGTGTGAGATGCTGAAGAGTTATATTAAATTTAATAGGAATATCCTTTGGCCTCTTGAAGTGCCAATTGGTGTTGCTATTTAGCATGTTCGCTAATAGCCATGAGTGATTCGGCAATGCATGTCTATGAAAGCAGTTGATTTGGAGCGAATAGATTTAAGTAGAAAGGAAAGACAATTAAAATTAGTAATTTAACTTGTATCCACATGTCGATCATTACACTTATTATGAGGGTATCAATTGTAAAAAAGACACTATACAAATGCATTTTTCCGCAACTGCTACGGTGTTGGTTGGGATACATCAACCGATGTTTCTTTCTCATCTGATTTCAGTGTGATTTGAGGTTTAATTCGTTAGAAATTATTTACGTTACTAACAGTAAAAATAAAAGAATAAATTATAATTCGTGGAAACAACAAGTTTATAAAGACATCGTCAAACTTAACCTGACCGATCGCGAGGACAACTAATGACATAACCCTTGTTTATGCCCTAGCCTTAAAACGTTACTTTCAGTAATGCCATAATATATTTTTAAAAATGAAGCGATAAGCTAAAATCATTTTTCTCTTATAATCCTCTGTTAGTTTTTTCCCGGTGAAATTTTTGAATAAAATAATTCCTAATTCGTTACTAGAAATACGTTTATACTAGTTCGGAATTTTTTTTAGAAGTTGTATTATTTTCGTAAAATGATTGAAATAATGGGTTACTTCGGTAAAAATGCCATAAAAGTAAGATAGACTTATAAATAATAGTTATGTAGCAATACTAACCTAAGAGTGGCAGGATAGGTTCTATCAATGTCACAAGCAGCAACACCTACAGCCCATGGACTATAAGAGATGACAGAGTAAGGGGAAGGACCCTGGTTCCCAACTGCTTGAACAACAAAAGTTCCAGCCTTGTGTGCAGCTAACATGAATATCTCAAACAGGCTCAAGAAAGTCAGTGTGCCTTCTGGTGGTTCATCTGGTCCTACAGACAGAGTCAAGATATCAATCCCATCTAATTGTGAAACTGGATCAATCTCTTGAAAATTTTAGAATTTGGTTGAATGAGAATCCCGGATCGGACTCATGCATATTAGAAGAATGAAAGGTGTGAGCTGACCTACTTATGTGCTAATGCTAAAACGATATTAATTACTTCTTTCTAATAGTCATGGTGTTCGAGTCAACTTGCACGCATTTCAACTATAAAGATGACATTTTTCGAATTCGAGAGTCAAACGAGTAGTTCTTACCCCTTTTTCATATACCTTTCAAATATTTAGAATTGTTAAATATTGTGACTCACAGTTCTTTTCCGGACAGGAGGGAGTAATAATTCTATTTACCCTTAACTAAGTAACAATTGAATTTGTTTTATTCAATACGAATGATCTAAAAACAACGAGTAATTAAATTAAACAGAGAATGAACGCTCTAACCAAACGTAATGTGACGGTCAAACCAGATCTTAAGTTGAACACTTAAATCCGACCTCGATCGGACCCTTCATATGGGCTCGGTTGCAATTAAAGAAAAGAATAGCTGAAGAACACTATGATTGATAGCGGGGTTTCAGTCCTAATACAAATCTAAAACCCGGGCTATCGGACGCGATTTGTGCCGTAATATCCGGTTGAGGCAGATGCATCGTTCACTCCTCCCGAGTTCGGATAGGAGAGATCCTTCGACCTTGCTTGTAATTGCATCGGACCTATTGGAACCGTCAATAGAGGGAAGCGATTAATTGACCTCAGTTCCTTCTTCCATACTCTATAACCCAGTCGATAGGTCAATGAAACATCCCACCAGTCGTGCCGTTCTGACTTCGAACACGTGTCAGCTAACATTTTACTTTTTCTTAACTCCTTCAAATCTTCATGCATTGTTCTATATATCTCCATATATTCATCTTCCCATCTTCAAATCTTCATACTTCATCTTTAAATCTTCAAGTTTGACCTTCAAACCTTCATCCTCATTTTCAAATCTTCACATTTCCCAAAACTCGATGGCGAAGACTTCGAAATCTATGCCCCAACGGTCTGTCCCTTCAACTTTTAACCCATCTCCAGATATTTAGGTCAGCGGAGGACTGCAAATGGGAGAGCAAAGAAGTGGTCGTCCTCCTGGTAAGTGTTCCACCCCTTCACACTTGCCCTGGTGGCAGTCCCCGAATCTTTCGAGGGGGACTAATCAAGCTCGTTCATCGGGCGAAGAAAGCTCCATTCTCGAGCATTGACAAAGATAGGGATTCGTTTGGGTGAAAACCGAGGATCTCATTCCTTCCGAGTTCTTGCCGTCCCTGAAAAGTGGAACCTAGACCGTCCCGAGTCCCCAACGCAGTTCCCGACTTCAAAGAGTGGGTCGAGCGGATCTGCACGCAGATGTCGTATTTCGAGCGTGAATGGCGCAAGCTCTCGAAGGGCAAGTGGGAGGCCCATTTCCATGGTGAGAACTTACTTACATATTCAATTGTATAAAGTTTGCCCAAGACCACCAAGTTACGGGCATTAGACGAGGACGAGCTCCCGATACCCCTCCGCTTCGGGATAGCCTGAGGTTGCTAAGGAGAAGGAGGAGAAAAACAGAAGAAAGGAGGGAAGCCGCCGCCTCATTGACATCACGGGAACGTCGTCCCACACGAGCTCTATTCGACGAGGCTCAGACCATCAAGGAGAAACCGAATGAGATGTTGCGGACCGCAGACGAGGCCCTCAACATGTTTTTTGACGGCATGGATATGGGCACATTGGAGGATTACCTCGGATTCAGTCACCTGGAGATCCCGAAAAAAGACGTACCATCAGAAGGGAAGCAGTTCCTGCTCTGAGCGTGGACCTCGACCGCAAGAGGACAGTCGTGTTTACGATCCCCGCGGATAACCAGGTACTGTTTGGATGACCGAAGAGGATCAAGCTTTATCATAAGAGAAGAAAGAGATTTTATTTCGATCAACCAGCTCCAAATTACATTTTTCGTTTACGAGGCCTATTTTTTCTCATCTTTCTTAAATTGATTTGTTGTTGCTTTTATTGCTATTGTTGCTCCGTGTTTGTTTTTTATGTATTCAATTTGGAGAACTTTTGTAAACCTTACTGTTATAGTAGAGCTTTTTGGATCTGTATGATCCCGTGATTTTTACCTTCAATTTGAAGGATTTTTCAGTAAATTTGGTTATCTTCTCTATTTCTCCAACATCACAGGTTAATTGGGTCAACTACCACAATCCGCGAGAAATGTCTAGATATGTAAGGAATAGTAAATCCAAATTTCATACTTTATTTCTGACTTTTGGGGTACAAAACGCACATATATACCTGGTTTTGAAGGAGGATTATTGAGAATTATTAAGGTAATGATTCTAAACCTTTTATTGAGTTCTTTACATGATTATATACAAATTTAGGCTTCCAAAACATGGAACTTAGCATGAACTATAGGGAACTTAGCCCTAAAAGCCCCAAATGAAAAATTAAGAAATTGGATGGATAAATGAACCCCGATTGAGAACTAATTACAATATTATACTCGTTGGATTATGTTTAATTCAAAAATTTATCAGGTCCTAGGATTTAATCCTTTTAGCCGAATTTTGACCATTGACTTTGACTAAATGCAAAAATATTAAGTTTAAGCCTTTTGTTGCTTTTTTCTAAAAAAAGGCTAGGCTGAGGCCACTGAAAATGTCTGATTTCAGTTGGATCCGGAGATTATTTACTTTGAGCACAATATGATGAGGAAGAAGTTGATCATAACCTTCCTAGTTAATTTGGTCGTTCAATAACATATCCAAGAGCTTCAATTATTAGGTTTATGGCCCGGAGGAAGGTAGTCATAAAGAGGACCAAGTTCAGACCAATTGTCAAACCAGAAGGACACTTCTCCTCTCCGCCTTCCACAGTATTTGTTTATCCACCACCTTTCTGATCTTGCACATGACATTCCAGGATTGTGATTGACCTCCATCACTTCAACAGGATGGACTCTCTGACAATATTTGGTCATAAGAAAATTCTTCCATAGGGACTGACCAGTCCTAAAGTTCCACCATTATTTTGTTGTGAAGGCATTGCAAATGTCTTGAAGTTTTCTGAAATTTGTTCCCCCCTCTTCATAAGAAGTTATCCCAGGAAGACCAATGATATCTTCTCTTTACCGCAGACCCTCCCCAAAAGAATCTGTTAAGCATTCTTTCTATTTGATTAAGTACACCTTTGGGTGGGTGTATAAGATGTGTTGGTAATGCTAGAGAACGCATAAATGCATTGAAATAATTTTAAATGCCTAGTTGGTGTAGGGATGAGCAAGTGCTAAATATAGTATTTTACAGCTATATTAAGATTTACCTTAAGACGAATTTTAGGGTCCTGCACTCCTAGCACTTGGCATTGATTTGCTTTGAATGTAAGACATGTGGCATTTTATTGCACATGTAGAAAACTATGGCTATGCGGGTAAAACATGTAGGATTAGCGCCACCTTAATGAGTTAGTATATATTATATGCATGCATCTCATGATGAGTTCTATGGTTTCATTTGGACTTTGGATACTTTGTGAATGTCGTGGATGTGTGTATGCTTTTTATACTGAGATGTAAGTTTATTTTGCGTATAATTATGCACAATAAACTGTTAAAAGACTTGTCCCCAGGGGCATGAAAGGGGCTGACTTGATGATTTTATTAGGTCCTCATGGCTCACAACTCAATGCTTTTTGTAGATATCTTTGCTAACACTTTTTGAGGATTAGTTGATCTTTCCACGCAATCAGCTGAGGTGGGCCGTACACTCGGTCCGTGAAGGCTACGGACTTCTTTTTGTGCTATTTAAATATATCTATAGTATACAATGTATTTAAAGATTAGTTAATTTGGTTAATTTTTAGGACACATCATCCTAAAGTTTAAATCTCAAAGTTCAAACTTAGGACATCGTGTCCTAAATTGTCAAAATTCGAATCTTATATAATTTTAAATTAGCAGTTCAGAAATTTAGAACACTTAGTCCTGAATTTTAAATTAGCAGTTTAGAAATTCATGACACTTAATCCTGAATTTCAAATTAGCAACTCAAAAATTTAGGACACTTAGTCCTGAATTTTAAATTAGCAGCTCAAAAATTCATGATACTTAAATATATTGTAAATTGTAAATATATTTTAAATAGCATGCTTTAAAGTGGCTACTAGTACACTTCATCCTCTTTTTTCTGCAATATATGATTTAAGGCTATGTCCCTTCGACTCCTTTGTACTCTTATATTTATAAAAAATGCTTCTTGATTTAGCTTGTGGGTTTCCTTTTGGGATTCCTAATCTTCTATTATTGTTATTATTATTATTATTTCTGTGGATGTGCGTTTGGATATTAAAGCTTTATCTTATACTAACTGCTTATGATTTGTTGTGATGATAAATTATCCAGTTCACTTGGCTGAATATATGCTCGCTAAGTGGCGGTTGCAACCTTTGAAAATTGTGTAGTGACAGGTGGAAAGTGCAAGTAATACTTACTTGATCAATTGCCGCTAATACATCTGAAAGAGTTCCTATGCTTGGATAAATGGCTTTATAAACTGCAATCCTGTTTGTCATAAGCAATTGCATAGCAATCCTTAGGTGAAGACCCACTTGTCATCACATATATACATCATATATATGCAGTCCTTTCAGAATCATTTGATGTGCCTTTGTGTATGTTTGTCTATATATACCTACCTTGCCCGCGGCGCCATTCCAGGTCGTCCGTAGTACAAGCCATTCACTACCACCGGAACTCCAAAATTTCCAGCTGCAATTGAAGCTACATGACTGGAAAGGAAAGAATCAAAAATATAATAAAAAGGTATAGGCTAACATAAACTTGAAGACAAAATCATACTCTAGACGTCTCAAACTAAAATTTCCTTTCCTTTCTCTTTTCTACTTTCTCGAGGAATATGTTTTCCTAAAGTTTAGTTATTTTCCATAAACAATATCTAAAAATTTGTTAACATAAGCCCCATAGATAGAACAAGGTTTATTTCTTTGGGGATTAGAAAATGACCATTTGCCTGAAATTTAACTACTGATCGATTAACAGATTGCTAGCACGATAGAGAAGTATTAAAATTGATACTTACAACTGAATTAAGTTAACCTAAATTAACATGTAAAGTTCAATCGACCAATCTACAGAGTAATATACTAGACAAGTACTAAGGAAATATTGAAGGACCACCAGGGTTGAGAGAAATCAAAGTAATACAAGCTAAACCGATTATGAAAATTCCCTGCCATGTCCAACATCATCAAAGGGTGAGAGGATATCCACAGAGGCATTAAGAATAGCATTAGCTTGAGCTCCAGCTGAGAAAACCCTAGCAGATACTATCTTACCGTTGCAGGAAGTTTCAGGAAATAATGGACCTTCCTCAAATGCTCCGGAAAAATGTTGAGGAGTATAATTAGTAGTAGTTGTCGGATCATAAGCAAAGCTGGGTGGTCTGGGTTAATGCCAGAATCACCCCGTCATCCAGAGTAAGTAGTCATCAGTTTAACCCTCCTGTCTTCCTCCACCAACTTCACTCTTGGAGCATTCTTCCGCTTTTCAATATGAAAATTTATCGAAATTATGAATTCATAATCTAATATTAGTTTATTGAAATTCTAGTAATTTTTCACTACATATCTATGATTATACCAAATTATTGGTATCAAAGAACAGGGAAGAGAATAAGAGGGGTAGGTCAGAGGAGAAGAGAAATTCAGGGGATAGAATCAGAGAAGAGAGATTGAGAGAGAAGAGAGGAGCATTACTCAATGAAATTACAATGTAGTAGTAGTTGCTTTATACTCCTAACTAGTCTCACGTGAAATATGCTAAAAACAAAATAAAAAAGAATTGGAAATTAATTTGAAGTCTAACAAACTTTTCCGCCAGAATGGCTCCCACTCACTTAAGCTACTTTCGAACTAAGTCCCTAATTTTTATATCAATACGCTCCTGTTAAACAACATTCTTGTCCTCAAGGATGGTAAATGTGGAACTGGCGCCACCAGGGAGAAATATGTGTCCCATCTAAAAGCTATGCTCCACTCCTTAATGGTTATCTCAACAGTAAACTGCACCTCTTGGTGATATGAATATACCTTCCAGCTCAATTATATAATCATTTGGTGTATAAACATCAAAGTTGCTCTAGAATATACCACCCAAGTAACAGAACTTCATTAAGGAGCCGCCTGGAACAAATGGAAATTGACGTGGAACACCTTGAATTTCAGGATAATACAACAAACAAGTAACTCAATTTCATAGCAAGAAGACAACACTCCACTTAATTAATACTAAGCATATACCAACAGTTGTCTAGTTGATTATGTAGAAGGTGTAATGCACGTCCCGAGAAAAGTAATTGCATAAACATCATTAGAGCTGAATTTGCTTCCATATGCGTCCGGTTTGAAAATGCAACCAATAGCTTGGTTCTCCAAGCCAATAAATATACCACTGGGGTCAAAAGTGAATTGCAAATTATTCACCATATCTCTGACTTTCGCAGCTCCATTCCTTAGACTGGCAGAACCAGAGAAGTTAAGAGCACCAGAACACATTGCAACAGGAAAGATAAAATCAAATAACCAGTCTCCAAAGCTTGCAAACATGTACTTCTTCCACCTCCTTGTCAGTTATAACCTCTTTGTAGTGTTGATTAGTAGTCCCTCTAATACTATCTCATAGTTTCACACTACCACTAGAATCCAAGATAAGAGATGTCCTTTGTAACTTAAAACCCCATGCTGCACTATTCATGGAGTTGTAGAGATGCTGAAATAATATATCCGTCTAAGGAAAACTTTGCTCTAGCAGTAGACAAGTTTCTAGCCATGACTGAACCCCTTCTTTGAGAAGCCTTATGGATTTTACACCCATCCACTGATCATTGTGTACAGACAAATCAATTGTAGCTCCCTCTTTAGAGTCATCATGCAATGTTAATTGCAAATTTGGGCCCTAAAGTAACATACTCCTCCTTATGGAAAATTCTGTTAAGTTCAACGAGAGGTCTTTACAGTTAATACTGTAAAACAGGGCTATATGTTGGAACGATAGCACCTGAACAGACAATTAATATACACAACATAAGGATGCATAAACTACTGCCATCCAGTATCCCATGCATCTACTCGTGCTATAGACATCATCCATTAATAATTCTATAATACTATTTGTATAACCATCTAACTTCACAGTCTTCAAACCTATTCCTGGATGCTGTACAGGACATCCTTTTACAAGACGAGATCGAGTGCGCAACAAATATGTGGAGAATACCTTAGGATACATATGTTCAACAAATTCAGACATTTCTGCCATTAAAACCACTATCAAAGGACTTCGGTTTCATATCTCTTTCTGACATTTCAGTGGAAACCTTGTGAGCGTTAATTATCCCTCAGTTTCAATGAAAAGTGCATGTAGATACATGTCTTCTAAAGCATCCAAATCACTTTCATCAGAATTATTCTCGCTTTACCAAGCACCTTATAAGCATTCTAGCTTTGGCATTTTACCAAGCACCTTATAAGCATTCTTCTCGCTTTCATCTTCCACAAAAATTTTAGCTAGGAATGTGTCTCCCAAAGCATCTATATCATTATCACTCTCGTTTTCCATAAAAAGCACATTTAATTAGGCAATCCACTAGAGCAAACAACATAGCATGGCATTCAGTAGTATTTGCATGACTCTTCAGATTTTAGCTCAATTTGTCTTTTAATTTTCTGAAAAAGCCTTTGAAAATCAGCCAATAGAGTCATTGTTTGGTCAGCTGATGCGTCGCATAAATGGATGTTTTATTATAATAATAATCAGTCCACATCCGAGAGAAACCTGGCTCTATACCAATTGATACCAAATTATTGGTATCGAAGAACAAGGATGAGAAGCAGAGGGGAAGGAGAAGAGAATTTCAAAGAGAGGTTTGAGAGAGAAGAGAGGAGATACAAATTCAGAGTATGCTAAAAATGAAATAAAAAAATTTGAAAAGTAAACTAAAGTCTAAAAAAATTTCTCCTTAGAATGGCTCCTTTCGAGCTAAATTTCTGTATCAATATGTGTCAAAACTATCCGGTTGAATTGAACCAATGATTAGGATCATCCATGTAGCTCAATCCTGAAAATAAATTTAAATAAATTTAAATGGAGAAAATAAGGAAATAGCACAACTATTGGCAATAGGTGTGTCATTTAAATGAGAGATGTCGAACTTGTGTCCCTTTTAACGGTAAAAACACTGCTCCCAACATACTAATAGAAAATTGAGAAAAAATTATGTGATATATGTATCCATATAAAAAGAACAATAGAAATTTAGAGTGTGGAACTACAAAGCCAGTAAGTTGCAAACTCATAGGTTACAAAGGCCAGAATGAAGTCTCATTTATACATGTATACGGCTGACATCGAGTCCGTTGGACACCCAATTTTCGATGAAATAAACGGAGCAAAGACGTGACCTTAAGGAATTGGAATCAGGACAAAGAGCACCTCGAGTCGGGGGTCCAGGCAAAGCATATGCCCTCGGAAGAATCAGGATCACGTCCCCCAGGTCCGATTCGAATCACAAAACCTTGGAGAGCGTTAGCAGACAATCGAGCATGACTAACAAATGATAAGGATTTTTATCCTTTTTTAGAATTGTACTTAGGGTAAAATTTTCCTACTATATAAAGGGAAGTCTAACTATTCATTAGACAACTTATTGTAACATGCATACCAAGGCAATATACTCTTACTATATTTCTAGTTCGGGTTCACTCCCCCTTTATTGGTTTGACAATTTATTACGCCCTTTATCTGCTTAATCTAACGCAACTTATTATTTGTATTGAATTAATCCCGGTATCCTTAAAATCACATAAAAATTTAATTGATGTGGTTATTTGAACAAATTTTCATAACGCACTCTCTTTTAACTTATTCTTTGAGCTTTTAATTTCAGGTCAAATTAAAAATGTCAAACTCTCAATCTGCTTCAGGGAGGGGGTCCGGAGTCCCAGTCGAGGATCACGTGGCTATCGAAGCAAACATGCCTACTGACCCCAAAAACAACGCGGGGATGGGATCAACTTGCGCGTGATCTTCGAAATGTCACAGGCTCAATAGGCAGCAATAGCCTAGTCGCATAGCCAAAGTCACGAACCCAGCAGAGTTTTGCCCGAACCATCCTGAGACGCCACAAAAAGACGGACAAGTTGGAAGACGACGAGTTCGTCCTGCTGAAAAAGTTCAGGGAGACCTTGTCAAAAGGAGTTATGATTGGCAAACCTAATTCTATTGACTCATTTTCTATGCTTGCAGATGTCTTTGTAAAAGCACACAACGGGGCCATCAAGGTCAAGGAAGTCAGATCTTTTCAAAGTAAAGCAAAGAGATAACGAGATGCTCAAGGAATTCGTGTCCAGGTTTCAAATGGAACGACGGACCAGGCATTTACCCAAGGACTCAACCCACTAAGGTGTCCATTACGAGGGAAAAACGAACTCAAGATTATGTACTGGAGGGAACCGTATCTTTCAACGACGAAGTGTAATCACTGGTTGGTAGCTCGGCCAATATCATCAGATCGAGGGTCGTGGAATAGCTAGAGTCAACGGTGAGGGCACTCGCCTGATCGGATTCCTTATAGCTAACATAGATTATTTCGCTTGGTCTCACCTTGATATGACAGGGATCCCCAACCGACAAGACGAGGATCCAAACTCCTTAAAATAGGTTCCATTCGGGAAGTTAAGTACTCGGATTGGTTAAGGAAAATAAATTAAGAATGTATGTAGACTACGAAGACTTGAACAAGGCGTGACCTAAGGACTCTTTTCTTTACCCAATGGACCCGTGGTGGACAATGTGGTTTAAACCCCAAGGTCCTCCGATAAAAGCCATCAGTTCTTCTCGTTTAGAAGAAGAATAATTTCTCGTGGACCCCGGAGGCCAGCAGAACTCAAATGTACCTTTTGAGTCCACCTCTGCACCGAAGGTGGACGAGCAGTTGTTCCTGTACTTAGCGGATCAAGATAGCGGTAAGTGGAGTCTTAGTACGGAAGGAAGAAGGTACGCAATTTCCTATATATTATGTTCGCAGGACTCTAGTGAGGCTGAAACGAGGATCCATACCCGTAATAACCCAAGATCTCGGGACGATTGGCTAAATGGGACATGGAAATTAGCAGGTATGATATTGAATATCGCGAGACCCTCTTTAGGACGGTGCCTGGGTCCGAACTGTGCATCGTGTTGAAGCCGCCCACGGGTAACATAGTTAGGAAATATATTAGAATTGTGATTGACTAACATCGAGGCCGAGTACGAGGCCATGATTGCAGGTCTCGAATTGGCTAAAAGCCTGGGGCCGAAGTGATCAAAGCTAAATGTGATTCCCTCCTCGTGGTGAATCAAGTCAATGGGATCAAAGTAAAAGAAATAAGACTTCGCTACATTGATTCAAGGAATGGACGCTACAATACGCCGGGATCAAAATAGCGAAGCCGATGCTCTGGCTAACTTGGGCTCGTCGGTTGATGACGATGAATTCAGCTCGGGAACGGTCGTATAACTGACACCGAGATAAACTCAACAAGCTTAACCTGGGATTGAAGAAATAAGTATACAGATTACCTGAAGATCGGGAAGCTGCCCTCGGATCCTAAAGAATCGAGAGCTCTGCGCACGAAGGCGACAGATTTAGCCTGTTCGTAACACCCTGTTCATAAGAACGTTCGATGGCCCTCGTCATATGTACTGGGAGACAAAATGTTTTGAGGGAAGTTCAGGCGCGGCATAATCATAGTCGGCTATTACTGGATCGACATGGAGAAAGATGCGAAGGTAAGGGCTGCCTTGGCCATTCATGAAATATACCATGGGCACCTAGTAAGGCTCAATTTATATTATTTATGACTGACTATTTTTCTAAATGGGTTGACAGGCATCGAAAGTTTTTATTAGGGACCACATCATATGTCGGTTCGGACAGGGAAGTAAAAGGATCTTGTCAACACCCTACCACCCTAGTGGGAATGGCCAGACGGAGTCTACGAATAAGAGCATACTCCAAAACCTTAAGAAAAGGTTTACCGATGCCAAAGGAAAATGGAAGGAAATCTATGGCGCTAATACTGGTCGAGGTAGGAGAACCGAATCTCAAGTTTAAAGTAAGCCCTGGAACTATTGGATGAAAAGCGTGAGGCCGCCCTCATCCGGTTGACTGCCCAAAAATGGGACTGGATAAGCGAAAGTTAAAACAATACTACTGCTAAAGTACGACCTCATTCATTCTCTTTTGTTTATATGTATATTGCGAATTGGACTAACACTTGCAGGCACCAATAGAGCCGAAGACCCATTTTGAATCGGAGTAAAAAGATGCCGTTACCCTTGGGTCGTGATTTTTAGCAAGAAAGGAAACTCTATGCTCGAACAGTCTAGGCTCGACATTAGGATTCATTATAAGGGCCAAACGGTCAAATGAACTGTGCACGCGTAGGTCACATCGATTTCAATACGAGCTTTTATACAATCTTGCGCTATTCCTGCTCGAGAACTATCGAGCCCAGGGTCTATCCGCTAAAGGGCTACCCCCAATCGGGGATTACCATCCTTGATAAGTTCAGCTATTAGGGGCCGACACCCTAAAATCAGCTTGGACACGTCTGAAGCCCGTCAACTAGGTTTAAAATTCCAAAATTTAAAAAGCATTTTGGGAAAAGCTTCCGGTCATTCCGAGCTCCCACAAGTTTCCAAAACTTGTATCGAGAACAAGTCTTGTTCGCACCTTTGAAAATTACTATGTTTTATTCTTGCTAAGGCATCCGAAATCTTCACAATTGTAAAAAGGATGCTAAAGGTAATAGACTTGAAAATTGCCAAAAGGGAAAAAACCTTATATATACATTCCAGAATGTCTTTACAGATGCTAATGAAAAGGAATCAACAAAATAAATGTACAAAATGAAAACACAAGGACAAAAATTCCTAAGGCACGCCTTGAGCCTTTTTTCCTCCTCGATCTCGTCCGAGCTTCCCGCACCGTCGTTAGTCGCCATGTTAGTGTTCTCGCTGAGAAGCTTATTTTTTCTCGGCGAGCTCCCACCTCGAGCTGACCAAAGAAAGCTTTCATGTGGAGTATTGAGCTAGAAATGAGAAATATCAGAACTAAGTCGGCGAGACGGATGCTTCGGCACCTCCAGGTCGACTTCTCTTCAGGGGAAGTCGACTCATGAGCCACAAAAATATTACTTTCCCCCGTGCAGCCCGAGCTAGATCCATTCCTTGAACCGAGGAACGACATTTGGGACTCGGGCAACAGCTGCACCACTACAAGTACTAGTGGAAAAAGAAGATAAACATAAAATCGACATTTAAAGGAAAGTTGTGCTTACGTGATGCATTCCTGGGCTGGCCCGGCTTGTGAGCTTTATTATCCCCCCTTGGAATCAACTGTATAGGCAGAGTATCACCAGCTTGTTCACGACACTATTATGTCCTCCGTTACAGTCCTTTTGGACCTCGGGAGTCTGTGATCGAACATACATATCTTTCCCTCGCCCCGTCCCTGCACCGACGAGGGCTTTTAACCTTGACTCGAGTACGCGGGGGTGATTCGCTCGATTTCAGCAATCAGTTGTGAAGAAGAAGCGACTTGGTGCAGAACAAATTTGGAAGTTTTAGCCATTATCTGGAAATAAAAAAGGTTGAAAGATAAAAAGTCAAGTGCGCTGGTTTGAGTGAAAATTAGGTAAAAACTCGCAAACTTACTGAGGAATCTTGAAAACGGAGGTAAAAATATGGAAGTGTGAGAAGGGTAGTGACAAACTCGAAGGTAGAAGCTTGGTCAAAAGATAAAAAATGAACGAAGGAGGAAAGTATTTATAGAGTCGTTTCGGCTGATGCGTGTTAGAAGTCGTAACGACACGACTGACGGGTTTTGTTCCGAGTTCTTTGTCATTTAATCGAAGTGCACATGTCATTTCTCATCGTTTCAGTAAACCTACTCTCCGAGAAACGAGGGGACTATCTGTATGTGGTTGAAATCGAGCCCGTTGGACACCTCGATTTTTGATGAAGTAAATAGAGACCATATGCCCTCGAAAGAATCGGAGCCCCAAACAATCGAGCATGACTAACAAAGGGTATATCCGTGCCCAACCGGATGTCACGGCGTAACTCTCGGCTCGTGCTAGCAATGGATAAGTGATTAGCAAGGAGAAGGATTTTTACCTTTTTCTAGGATTGTACTTAGGGTAAAATTTCCCTACTATATAAAAGGGAATCTAACTATTCATTAGACAACTTATTGTAAAAGGCGATATACTCTTACTTTCTTTGCTATTCAAAGTCTTACTTTTACTCAGCTTAATGTAACACAATTTATTATTTGTTGAATTAATCCGCGTATCCTTAAAACCACATACAAATTTAATTATTATCCATTTTTTAGGGTAAACAATACAAAATATAAAAGATGAAACTGAAACAAATTTAAAACTAACTACAAAGTGTGTATATGAATACTATTTATAATAATATCCTTATCACCCTCCTTCAATCTGAAGGGGAGGAAGGAACATGTAGATTGTCAAGAACATTTAGCTGAGACAGCTTTTGTGACAACATATGCAAGTTGTTGCGAGGTTGTAAAGTGAGAAACAGTAAGGCATCTCACAAATAAAATGGTACTCCAAGATCTGGAGTAAAACACTGGATTATTTGCAAGATGTATGGAACCAATATTATTACATTTTGCAAGAATAGGAGTACGAATATAAACCCAAGTCACATAAGATGAACTGTATCCATGTAGCATCAGCAATGGCAGCAACCAAAGCACGATATTCGGCCTATGTGCTTGACCGGGAAACAGTTAGTTTTTTCTTTGTAGACCAAGAGATCAAATTATTCCCAAGAAAGATACAAAATCCAGATGTTGATCGACGAGTTGCTGCGCAGCGTGCCCAGTCAGAATATGAAAATAATATTAAAGAGATGGAGGACTGTTTGTAGAGCTGCAAACCATAAGAATGGGTTCCTTTAAGATAATAGAAAATCCGCTAACAGCTTGAGGATGAACTAGTCGAGGTTGGTGCAGAAATTCTGAAGCCATATTCACATCAAATTGTATATCAGATCGTGTAAAGGATAAATATTGAAGGCTTCCAACCATCTGGCGATACAGAGAAGGAAAGTTCCAATCAAGTTTGTTTTAAAGAGGAGTATGTACAGGCTTAACTTCAGCCAAATTGAACCATGAAATATTGTGAACTATCTCCACACTTAGAAAATAGTGAAGAGGACTAAGATCTTTCATTGCAAATTCAGATTTCATGGATGCTATAAATTCAGAAACAAGCATCTTGGAGGATCCAAAAATAGCAATGTTGTCTACATAAATAAGGAGAATCAAGATAGCACTCTCTCTACGAAAGATGAACATACGGTGATCTGAGGTAGAATGCTTAAAACCAAGGGTCGAAAAGATAAGTTGCAAGTTGAATAACCACGCCCTTGGCGATTGTTTCAACCTATAAAGGGCACGTCTTAGCTTGTACACATGGTGTGGATAATCTGGATGTTCGAAGCCTTTGGGTTGCCGCATATAAACAACTTCATTTAGTTCACCGTGCAAAAAGGCATTAGATACATCCAATTGAAGCATAGACCAATTATTAAGAAGAGCCAAAGATAGCACTAGACAGATAGTGCTTAATTTGATCACAGGGGCAAAGGTATCTGTATAACCTAAATCGGGTTATTGAGAGAAGCCTTGCACAACCAAACAAGCTTTGAAGCGGTCGATAGAACCATTAGCACCACACTTGATCCGATATACCCATTTATTTCCTAAAATATTCACATGAGGAGGTGGTGGAACTTGTTACAACCCATATTTGCATACATAGCTTACGCCGTAAGTTAGTCTACGTAGGTCCAAGAAGAGATTATTTTTGAGATGATAAGAATTTAGTCCTATTGGTCTTAAATGATACAACGGTGTATAAGAGTGGTTAACAAGTACTAGAAGTTAAACGAATCAGGGATGTTGTAACTCGTATTTTCGGGTAAATCTAGAGGTGACTGATATTACCAAGAGGTTATGTTTTAAGGTATTTTAATCATATAATATCCGTTTCATAAGTCTTGAAGTCAAAAAGTTGTGAAACAAAAGTCGACAATGCAACTTACATTCATAATTTTACTCATACTTTAGGTCAAATGTCACTAAGATTGTCTCCCAATTTTCTTGTAATTATGGGGTGATCTACCCACCAAATTCAAGGTCTATAAATCTAGTTTCTAACTCATTAAACCGTTTTTCGATACGATCTCTGAGTTGAGAGATATTTGCGTTTTCGCGAGACCCCAGCAGCTCTCGATGGGGGCCCACATAGGCAGTTAAGACTTGTAGATGTATATTAGAGGCCTCAACCCCATTTTAAGTTATTATTTTTCAGTATATGAAGACCTTCAAACCCTAAGAACACTCTCTCAAGGTTCTCTCATGTTCCAAGACTAAAACAAAGGGCAAACAACACATATCAAGTGTCGGGAATCCCGTGGCGCTAGTAAGTTTCTTGTTCTTCTTGTTGTTGCTGATTTCTGTGTTGTTCCAGCTCGTGTGGGAGGTTGTTTTCCTCAATTCAAGGGGCAGCATTGGAGGGATATTTCGTGGTCAATTAAGGTCAAATTGGAGTTTTTATTTCGTTTTAAAGGTACATGTATTTTAGAAAGCTAGAACTTAAAATGTTTGCGGATTGTTGGAGGCTCAATATGATTATTATTGATATTGTTTGGGCTGTTTGGTGATTGTTTTAACTTGTGGGAAGTCATATAAATAGGGGAGGTGTTGTCCGTTTCAACGTAAAATAGGTTACGGTTGATACTTAATAGTTACGACGCTTAAACGATAACGATAGTGTCATTTCTCTTATTGTAGACTAAGGAGTCGTGGAATTTTCATGTTTCCTTGCATGACTTGATTGTGCGTAATGTAATGAACGAACTTCCAAAGATACTCCCTCTAGAGGCTAGCAGCTAATTGTTTCCCATCTTATGGAACGATGTTTGCCAATGTTGTCGTTCTTTTCTGCTTAGCGGTGCCTCCGGACTTGCCGTGGTCTTGGATGATTGCGGAGCCTTATTCCGGCAATGTTGCATCACTTATGTTCCTTTAGAGGCTCATAGACATGTGTCGACTCATGTATAGTTTGGATTGCTTCGACTAATCTGACTTTGACTGCTCACCCTTTGATAAAAGATGTCACTCGTCAAGTATGGCCCCGGATTGGGTTGTGACAGAACTAATGTCCATGTATGGTTTTGTATCAGAGAATTAAACTCTTCGCTCATTGTACTAAGCCACCTGGGGCCTTTGCTGCTGTGTGAGATGTTGGTTCAGAAGTTGGACTAGAAAGAGAGAGAGAGAGTAAGAGAAGGCAGAACACGTGGTTTTAGAGACCTTACCATAGAACGAGTAACCATGACATGGGCCCAAGTATCTTTTGTTTGGTTTAGAAAGAGATAAGGAGGAGTAGCCTGGCAGAGAGAGCCATAGAGCAGTGCATAGTATGACGGGCGGACTGAGTTGTTGTAGAATAGGTTGTTGATTTTGTGGGGATATCGAAAGAGATGAGATAGAAATGTGCACAATATGCATAGGAGGTTGAGCCAACTGCTGTGAGTAAGAAAGAGTCCTAGAAGAAGTTATAGACTATGTTTTGAGGACTTAAAGAGATAGAGGAGGAAGAAGTCTTATCTGACGTGGAAAAAAAATTAAAATTTGAGAAAACAGTTGATGAAGCACACATTTTATGCAAATTAATTGGAGAAAAACTAGGAGAATGTGGTGTGGATTTTTGTGAGGAAGGAAAATTAAGATTTGAAATTATATTAGACTGTACTGGAAACATAGAAGTATAGGGAAACGAGGATTCTATAAATGCACATGACGTGAAATAATTATCCGATTAGTAGATGGATTCAAACATTTGAACCCCTTGTCTTGGGGAGATACTCCAAGAAATAAGCATGGTAGTTAACAGGGCTGAAACTTATGAACAAACAAATGTACACCCCAAATCCTTAATTAAATTATAATCTAGTAGTTTACCATATAACTTTTTATAAGGAGAAACAAAATTAAGAATGGGAAGAGGAGTGATATTAATTAAATGAACCCTAAATAGAGAGGCATCCGCCCAAAAAGAAAAAGACATTGAAGCTTGAAAGAGAAGACATCATATCATATTATTAACATGTCGATGCTTTCTTTCGGCATGGCCATTATGAGGGAAGGTATATGGATAAGAGAAGCGATGAATAATTCTATGTTCACTAAAAAAGGAGCAAAAATGAGAATTGTTATATTTCTTGCCACCATCAGATTGAAAATAACTTAAATTTATCAAAAGCCTCTTACTTGTTTCACATCAAAATAAATCCAAGAGTATTTGATGTAGTCATCAAGAAATAAAATATAATAATAAAAACAGAATAAGAACTAAATGGAGCTTGCCACATGTACATCTGAATGAATTAAAAGAAAAGGAGCATTTGCAACATTCTGAGAAGAAGAAAATTGTAACTTAGATTGTTTTCCAAGGTGACAAACATTACAACCATAATTTTCAAAAGACGAATTACAATGAATAAAACCCATACGAACTAAAGCAGCAAGAGAGCGTTGTCTTGGATGACCTAAACACTGATGCCAAAGGGAGAAAGACGAGACAACACTTGAAAAAGCAACAGGAGAGGAGTGACTGGAGATAGTGGCGAACATGATAAAGAGAGCCATTATTCTCAGAGTAGAGTAACACTTGCTTGGTCTTCTTGTCCTTAAAAAAAATCAGAGTTAGGAAACTCAACGAGACAACTATTATCAGCACACAAACGGTGAACAGACAGTAGGAGAAGGAACATATACAACATGTTTTAATTGAAGAGGCTTCGAAGATGTAATAATAGACGAAGATCCAATAGATAAAATGGGAAAAAGATTATCATTTCCAAACGCGGGAAGAGATTGATCGTTCGTCATATGCGCAGAAGCACTAAAATCAGGATACCATACAGATGGTTGGACCCTCCTCCAATAGTAAATGATTTTGGTAGTAAATTAGGAACATAAGAATGATTAAAACAATTCCTACATTCTAGAGCAATGTGACTAAAGTGAAAACAAATCTGACACTGTTTAGTAGATGTGAAACAAGGTCGTCCAAGATCTCCATCACCTGGAGAGGCAGGGCAAAATTTTGTCAAAAACAAGCCCGAATAATAGGCACTGTGAGAAGTGGAGGTTTGCTGCATTGATATGTGCTTCTTCAGTGAGAAGCAATGGACGCGTGCTAGAAAAGAGGGAAGTGTTCCTGTAGCATTCAATCCAAAGACAAAGGTATGATCGGAAGGTGGCAATCCTTGTAATGCTTCTTTTGGAAATTGGTTTGCCAACTGCTCCAGGTGAACAAGCAAGAGAAGAGATAATGCTCCATGGAAAGCGAGCCTTCTTAAAATTTTGAAATTTTGATTTTCAGATGAATTGATGAAGAGGAAACTTGATCAAGGTGGAGGGAAGCAAGAACATCCCATGCCTCTTTGGATTTTTTGCAAGCGTAGTTAAGAAGGGAATCAAGAACTGGAGGTGAGAGGGTGGCATTGATCCAACTAGAGTTATGTATACATTGAATCCACCAGCGATTTTCATCATGGGTTGATGGCGGACATGGAATAGAGCCATCAATCAATGGAAGAAGGTTGTGACGTTTTACAACAGTGAAAAAACCTTTTTCAATGTAAGATAATTAAGATATGTTAATTCAATGGGTACAAAACCTTTAATGAGTGGAGGAGGTTCGGAAGATCCAAGGAGGACAGAGAGGAACTGATTTGATTCGGAGAAGAAGAAGTTTGGGAAGCCATTGGTGCTCTTGATACCAAGCTGAAGTTTACAAGAACTATAAAATAAAGAGAACTGCAAACAAATATAAAACTAACTACAACGTGTGTATATGAATACTATTTACAATAATATCCTTGTTAATCTCATAGACTCAAAGCCATACAATTTTTCTCTTCCTGAATTTGAATCCATGTATTTTCCATTATCTTCAAGGAAAAATTCTAAACACCATTGGAAATTAAAAACTGCTCTTTCACACCTCTCAAGTCGTGCCAAGAGGAAAACTTTCTTGTTTCATCACTCTTCAACACATGCAATTTCAGCATTAAATAATTTTTGGGCCACAAATCAAACAAGCTGTTGAAAAAATCTATTTACTTTACCAACGATAAAAATATTTTAGGCAACAAGATTGAGATGTTTGCTAACAAGAAAAAACTCATTGTCTAAAGTTTTACTATATACCAACAGTAAAATTAAGTTATTGCCATTTATTGAAATAAACCAATGTTATAGTTGTTAGATTAGTTAGTATTGATGGGTTAGCTTTTGAGAGAACTTATCCCTCATTGGAAAAATAAAGAATAAGTGCTTATAAACAATCCTTTGTCTTAATGGTTTAAATTATTAGTAGGAATTAAGTAGTCCGAAATTAATATTTAGTCACCTATTATTTTTATTATTTAATAAAAAATTAATTATTAAAATATTTTTAACAGTTTTATTTTATTTTGAAAAGGTGACTACTGACTTTTAAAGTTCCAACAAACGGACTTTACAATTCACAGAGTTCATTCTAGTAGAAATTCGAGTTTTATAGAATCACAAGGCTAACAAGATAATGGCTACATAATATTTTTCTAAAAATTAAAGATTTGTTGCTACTTGTATATTTAGTTTGGTAAATATCACTTTCTTGAATGGAGTTGGTAAGTGAAGATGATCGATGTAGAAGTAAATAATAAATAATACTACTAGTTTGAAGATGGGAAGCACCTGAGATGGAGTAGTGTGGATTGCAACGCCATTGACGATGTGTTTGAAGCTCTTATGATAGCTCCCTGTCTATTACTTTGTAGAATATCATGGGATTTTGTCAACTCATTTGCATATGCTTCATAATTAAAAAAAAGACCATAGGGTAACATAATACTGTTGCCCTGTCACGATATCTTTTATATTATTATCACTTCCTTAATTATGATATTGTAAAATCCCAAGATAAGATGAGTACTTTCATCGAATGTTAGGCATAAACACTATTTTTTGAATTCATATAAGTAGCAAGCATTGTCTTTTTGGGCCAATAAATTGTGTAAAACTCATACACACCTCAAGCAATCAACTTGAAAAGGGTAAATTTTGTTAATACTTGTTTGGATCAAGCTTGTTCCTTTTTTCTGAAGATGTTTTAACCTGATGAAATGCGACATGATCACCCTCCATTAGAACCAAATATATTTTTCTATCTTCGCCATTGCATGAAACAAGAACTACAAATATAAGAAGGAAGTTTTTGAGGACATAATTCATTGCCAGCACCAAAATGAGAAGGCAAGAAACGACTTCAAGTAAAGTTTAATAAAAAGCAACATCACTAAGCATGAAACAGCAAGCATTATGAAGCACACACATTTTTTTCATGAACAAAGTCAAGCTTTCGAAGAGCAAAATCTGCTATTTTTAACCGTTACTTTTTTCTCTGTTTTCTTTTCCTTCCATTTTTTGTCTTGTTTCACATCTACAAATTTGGTGAATCTATAATGCAAGAGTAATGTTCACCATGTGAAATTAAAGCACTATCGATCATAGAAGCGCCCAGTACAAGGAACGCAGAAGCGTCTTCATCTTACAAAACAACAATTAGAGTGGAAAGAAAAAATCATGCATCCAAATCATCATATAGTGGACCTGCTTATCACGTAATCACATTTGAACTGTATATTACTCCTATTGTAATGGCATTCTTAATTTAATCATTTTCTATTTCTAAAATTTAACATGATAATTGATCCTAACACTACTAGAAATTCACTTAAAAACGTTGGAAAAAATCGACCGAATTCGACCGGTAATGAACCTTTTCCGACCGAAAACCAACAAAAGCAAAGCGAACACCTAAATTTCGGTCAGTAAATGTATATTTTTTTTAAAATACAATTATATTTTTCGACCAATATCAGTCGGAAAAATGAAATAATTTTTCCATATAAAATAATATAACTAGCAAAATATAAAATTATAAATTTTGATCGATGTCGGTCGATATATTAATACGTTTTCGGTAAAAGTAAAGATACCGATATCGGTCAATAAATTATAATCTCTGATTTTTTTTATTGTTTACCAATTGCCTTCGGTCGGAGATTTTAACAATTTCAAAGAATTTTTTGGGCACTTACCGACTGATTTACGAATTTAAAGCTGCACCATCTGGCAAAAAAATGAAAACAATACCAAAAGCCTATATTCAGTATCAAAATGCTGCCAATTAACCAAAATAAACACATAAAACAATATCCAACGCGATTAGAACATCTACAACTTAATTTGCCAACCAAAACACCCACTACAATAATTAAACTATATTCAATTTCGTACCAAAACTCCCAGTACAATAATATTAAATATACACAAATAAACTATAATATTCAACAAGAGCACACCAAAAGATTAGAACTAAAACAAGTCAACAAAATGTTAGAAATACAAACCCCATTATTCAAAGAGTATTTTGTACTTCATCTCCTCCACTGAAAACCCTCATCTTTCGCACGGGCAAAATGATCACGTAGAGGAGGAGCATCCGGCGATGACTCGCGAGACTGGGACAATAAAAAAAGGATAGGTGCTAATTGATCTTGAAGACAATAAAAGCTTTTATCTTTACGCCTCTCTTTGGGCTTTGCCGCTTCAAGCTCGGCTGCTAGCTATACGACCTTCTTCTCCATAGCCGAAGGGCGGTTGTTGAGTATTTAAGCCATGTTTCCCTATGTATTGCCTCCTCTATGTTATATTGTGGTTAGGTGACTTTTTCGGGGTGGTTGGTTTAGCTTCGTGTGAGTTTCGGAGTGAATTGGGACACTTAGTTCCGAAGTTGGAAGCTTAAGTTAAAAGAGTTGACCGGAGTTTGACTTTTATGTAGACGATTCTGGAATGGAGTTTTGATGTTTCTGATAGCTTCGTATGGTGATTTTGGACTTAGGCGTATGTCCGGATATTGATTTGGAGGTCTGTAGGTCGTTTTGGCTTGAATTGGCGAAAGTTGGAAAGTTGAAAGTTTGGGAGATTGAGAAGTTCGACCGGGAGATTTCGATTTCGATTTCGATTCCAGAAGTTGGAATAGGTCCTCTGTATCATTTATAACTTGTGTACAAAATTTGAGGTCAATTGGAGTTGGTTTCGTACATTTCGGCATTGGTTTTAGACTTTGAATGTTCATTGATTCCATAGGCTTGGAATAGGGTGCAATTCGTAGATTCAATATTGTTTGATGTGATATTAGGCCTCGATTAGGTTTTTTTATGTATTTTGAGCTTGATGGTATGTTCTGACGGGGTCCCGGTATGATTCGGATTTAATCGGGCTCATTTTGCTGAAGAACTGCTGAAGTTCTGATGTCATCGCCTGCGGTGGGCTTGGCTGCAGGGCGGACACGCATGTGCAGTTGGAGGGATCGCAAAAGCGAGGTTCTAGGAGCTTGGCTGTGACCACAGATGCGACGAGATTTTCGCATCTGCGAGCTCGCAGGTGCGGAGGAACTGGTCGCAGATGCGAATCCCTGGGCTGAAAAGGGGCAGATCGTTTTAATCTATTTTTCCTTTTGAGTTAGAGACCTCGGCTTTGGGCGATTCTGGAAGATATCTTCAAGGAGTATTTGAACATTGTTTTTATCATTAAATTAGTGTTTTGAGTTGGAAAAATTGGGAAATTTTGTAAAAACTTCGTAAGCTATAATTTGAGGATTTGAAGGTTGATTTGAGGTCGGAATTGAATAATTTTATTATGGTTGGACTCGTTCTTGAGAGAGCTCGGGGTTGATATTTTGATTTTCTTTAAATATTGTAACTTTATTATCCAGAATAGTTTTCTATGGTTTGAATTTATAGTATAAAACTATGTTGGCTAGATTCGAGCCATTCGGAGTTGGATATTCGCAGAAAAGGCTTACTAGTGGATTGAGTTAGCTTGTTTGAGGTAAGTAGCTTTTCTAACTTTGTGTGGCGGAACTACCCCTTAGGATTTAGGTTGTTGTGTGATATGTGATTCGATTTAGGCTATTTGGACTCTTTTCATGCCTGTAATTGAATTATCATAGCATGTTATATTTTTCTTGATCCCGACACTTGTTTCATCTTTTACGTGTTATTCTTATATGCTTAGGTTGAAGCTATTGTCTTCCTTATTGTCTGTTGCTTCTTTAATTGTTGAATTGTTTACTTGAAGTTTTTGTTTTCTTGGAATATCTTCTTGTTGAGTTTAGGTGTTGAAGTTGTAAAAGATGTTATCACTTGAGGCTAAGTTGTTAATTGTGGAGATATCATTCTTTGAGCTATTCACCATTATTTTGTTATTGTCGATATTCTTGTACGCATTGGGGTTGAGCCATGGGCTATTTATTGTGAAAATATTGGTACTCTTTTGGCAAGTTGTGGCATATGAGTACTTGGTGCAAGTGTACGCGCCTGTCACGCGGGTGACCCGGGTTCGATCCTTGGCAACGACGCAAAAATTTGATATGCTCAAAATACACTTTAATAAATAGTGTGTAAAGCGGTCGATGTCAAGTATAATAGTTGGGGTCGAATCCCACAGGGAATATGTGTGAAAAGGTTACTTGACTAGTGTGTTACTCAACTAAAGTCGTAATTCTATCTAGTGGTGTCCCCAGAATGCCATGCTTGATTATGCTTTGCCATTTTGTCAAGTATTTGTGTCACCCTTGCGAATGATTTGTCCATGAAAGATCCGGCAGCTGCATTCTTGGCTATAGATTGGTTCAGCCAAGCCCATGTAGAATTTCTCCAACAAAATAGAATTCGGAAAACCATGGTTGGGAGACCTCACCAAATATAATTTGAAACGATCCCATGCCTCATGTAGTTGTTCTCCCAGTAATTGCTTGAAAAAGAAGATTTTATCCCGGAGCTCAGACTTCTTACTTTGCGGGAACTATTTAGACAAGAAGGCTCGGACAAGTTCGGGCCAGGAATGAATGGAGTTTGGAGGAATATTTTGAAGCCATTTCCTTGCGTCCCCAGCTAGAGAGTGAGCCCTTAGGGCATTCCATGTCCACCTTGAAAGTTGCAGCGCCAATAGCAGGAGGTACAATAGCATTTGTATCCTCAATGTACTCCTCGATAACCGCAAAAGGATTTTCTTCCATTTCTGCCTCCACGTCTTCACCATATTCCGACATGTTTTCCTATCAACACCAAGCAAAACAAGAAAATTGTGATAGAGTAGAATAAGACGTACAGTAAAGCACACATTAATTAGTAATTTCAAAACTGTATTCCCCGGCAGCGGCGCCACAATTTAATACGCTCAAATTACACTTTAATGAATAGTGTAAAGCGGTCGATGTCAAATATAATAACCCAACAAGGTTGGGGTCGAATCCCACAGGGAATAGGTGTGAAAAGGTTACTTGACTAGTGTGTTACTCGACTACAGTCGTAATTCTACCTAGTTAATCGTAACAAGAGTATGAACTGAATTTGGTTTTAGATAAAGGCTAATCGAAATGTTGAGAATGTTAATAATTTGATTAAAGAAATCAAGGTTGTGTCCCCATTAATAAAGTGTAATTCTATCGGTGTCAATATGATATATTTCTAACGGAAGGTTCTTTTTTATATGCAAATGATGTCTAAGTGACTATCCAATATTTTCAATAGTTAGGTAGTATTTCCTCTTTATGATTTTTCCAAATATAAAAGAGTTGCAATTTAGAACAATCAATTTATGCCAAATAAAACCCACTTATTCCTAAGCGACTTTATTAAACAAGGTTTAAAGCCTTGAGCCTTTGATATTTACTTCTACAAAATTCTACCCTACTTTCCCAAGCAAAGATAGAATTTAACGGCGCTTGTTAATGTTTGCAACCACCAACAATAAATGATTAATATCAACCAACCGTTATATATATATTCATACACCCATTAACATAACACCCATTTAGGGTCCACAACCTTAGTATTTAAAGTTAGCTACTCATACTAAAATCTGAAAATAAGAGAATATTAAATGTCATAAAGCTTACAAAGTGAAAGATTCTTGACCCAAAAGCTTCCAAAAGAAAGGAATATTAATGCCTTGTATTGTAGCTTCAAAGTCTGACTAGATATAGCCCACAAAATCCTAATAAATCTCTTTATAGAGGGCCAAAAATCGAGACAAAAATCGGACCAATCTGCCCTGAAGTTGAATATGCGACCGCATTTCTGTCGCATAACAGACATGCGGTTCGCATTTTTGACATGTCTATCGCAGATTGTAACCCTAGTTTCGCCTTCACCGCATTCATGGTTTGCGGTCCGCATTGTAGAAATGCGACCGCATCTTGCATCGCATTTTCATCCTTCAGTAGACTTCATGTTTGGTTTGCGGTTACTTCTGCGGCTCGCAAACACGTTATGCAATCGCAGATGAGACCGCATGTTTGACATTGAACTTTGCCCATGATTCTATTTTGGTTTGCGATCTCTGTGTGCAATATGCGGCTCGCAAACAGGTTATGCGATCGCAGATGAGATCGCATATTTGACGTTGAACTTTGCCCAGATGTCTGTCTTGATCTGCGATCTTGGTGTGAAATATGCGGCTCGCATGTGGATTTTGCGATAGCATATCCACATCTACGATGCCTTTTTACTCTTTTCTTGTCTTTTTGTGGCTCTTTGAACTCTTTTCCATGCTCTTAGGTCCTTAAACCTCATACACTGCAAAAATACTAAAATTACCTAAGTACAGAGGGAAATTGCATTTAAAACAAGCTAAAATCTAAGCAATTAGTATCAAAAGGTGCCGAAATTCTCTGGCACATCAATGCGCATGCGGCGGTATAAGGATAGGGGTTAATGTACATGCGACAGCATGAGGTGGGATTTATGTGTGTTTTGCTAGTAAGGAAATTACTTGAAGCCACATGGTGACATAAGGTGGGCTAAAGTGCGTGTAGCTATTTTGACGAAATTGTTTCAAAACTATCTAAATCTAAGGCTCACACGGGGAAAGATTGTGATTGTGACTATGAAATGAGATACGAGGTGGTACCTTGGTTGTTATTCTTGTTGTTATCTTCATTTACCTCACTTGTGTTTGTCTGCATTGTTTCTTGGTATTTTTATTATGTGTTCCTTCCTTGTTGCCTTTATTGCTTTAAATTAAGTTGTAGCTTAACTTGTTGTATTTCTTCAATGCCTCATTTCCTCGTTGCATTATTATACTATACCATACTTGATCAGCTTCTTTTATTATCCTAGTAGGTGTCTTGACTTGACCTCGTCACTACTCTATCGAGGTTAGGCTTGATACTTACTAGGTACTGCTTGGTATACTCGTCATGTTTTGCACAGATCCAGGTACCTCGTATCAGGCTAGGCACCTGTTAGTCAAGCATTCAGATTGGAGACTTCAAGGTATACCACCCGGCGTTTGCAGGACTCAGAGTCACCCTTTGTCCTTGTTTTGTATCCTTTTGAAGAATGTATTAGGGATGTTTTAATATACTCATGTAGAGCTTATGACTCAGTTTCACCAGATTTTGGGAGTTATTGTCAACACTCTGGAAGAGGAAAGCACCGTCATGGCAGGGACTATGTGAGCCGTCCAGTTCATTCAGCGCTTCCAACTTCTAGTGGTGCTCCGGCTACTTCCGTGTTTATTACCACTGTCTAGTGCACCTCCACGGCAAGCCAGCCGATCAGGACCGCTACTATTCAGTCCGACTTCTTAGGTCATGGTCGTTGCTCCAATTGCCTACGCTAGCTAAGGATAGAGGTCAGGCGGCAGTTGCCCTAGATGAGGAGGGCCATGCTTTCTAGGTAGGACGGAGGCAGTTGTAGCTATTGTTCGTGTTCTTTGATGTTATCTTGGGCATAGACTGGTTGTCGTCCTATCATGCGTGTTGATACTCCTACCTTGAGTCCGATAGAGATATCGATTTTGGTTACTAAGCCATTTCTATTCGCCTGGCCTAGTGTGTCACCTTAGGGTTCTCCAATTCTGTTTGTGAAGAAGAAGGATGATTCTATACGGATTGGCAGGATCCGAATATTCTGAAGACTGCCTTTAGGACTCGGTATGGTCACTGCATTTTCTTGTGATGTCATTTGGGCTGACCAACACCCGACCTGAAGTGGGGGCGGGTTTCTCATCCATTGCTGCATCCATTACTAGATTGACCCAGAAGGGTGCTCCTTTCAGATGGATCGAGGAATGTGAGGCGAGCTTTCAAAAGCTGGTTTGCTTGAGGCAAAGCTCATAAGAAGAATTATCCGTATAGCGATATTATTTGTACGATGTCCCATGTGAGGTCTATACCGATCACTGGAGTCTCTAGCATCTGTTCAAGCAGAAAGATCTTAATTTGCGGCAGCGGAGGTGGTTAGAGGAGGTTTCTATCAAAGATGACGGGTAATTACGGATGCAGGGACGGTTATATGTGCCCAATATGGACGGGTTACGTGAGTTAATTCTTCAGGAGGCCCACAGTTCACGGTACTCTATTCATCTGGGTGCCGCTAAGATGCATCAGGTTTTGAGACAACACTATTGGTGGAGGAGTGCCAAACTGTCACGGAAGTATATGGATGATCGAGATTGTTTGACTTCATGGCGTGCCGGTATCCATTATCTTTCTGGAGGACCGTACAATGTGAGTTAGGCACAATGGTTGAGTTGAGTACAACATTTCACCACCAGACGGACGGATAGAGCGCACCATTCAGATCTTAGAGGATATGCTTCGTGCCTTTTTATGGATTTCGAGGGTTTTTAGGATCAGATCTTGCCTCTTGCGGAGTTTGCCTACACTATGGGCCAAGATGCCTTGGAGAAGATCAGTTGATCCAGGATCGGCTTCTTATTAGGTCGGCCCTTTTGAGATCCTTGAGAGAGTGGGAGAGGTGGCCTACAAGCTTGCATTGCCACCTATTTTATCTACAGTTCATCCGGTTCATGTCCGGAAGTTAAGATCAAAGAACATTGCTTCGGTCGGGACAAACGTTTATTTTGAGGGGGAGGATGTAACGCCCGACCAGTCTTTTTGTTGGCTTCGGGTGATCAGAAGTGAATAAGTGGAAGCTTAAGTTAAAAGAGTTGACCGGAGTTTGACTTTTGTGTAGATGACTTCGGAATGAAGTTTGATGATTCCGATAGCTTCGTATATTAATTTTGTACTTAGGCATATGTCTGGATATTGATTTGGAAGTCCGTAGGTCATTTTGGCTTGAACTGGCGAAAGTTGGAAAGTTGAAGGTTTGGAAGATTGAGAAGTTTAACCGAAAGTTGACTTTATTGATATCGGGGTTGGTTTCTGATTCTGAAAGTTGAAATAGGTACCTTGTGTCATTTATGACTATTGTGAAAAATTAGAGGTCAATTGGAGTTGGTTTGGTACGTTTCGGCATTTGTTTTAGAATTTGAATGTTCATTGATTCTATAGGCTTGAAATGAGATGCTATGGTATGTTCCGTGGGGGTCCCGGGGGCCCCGGGGTGGCTGAGATGCGAGGAGATTTCCGCATCTGCGAGCTTGCAGGTGTGGAGGAACTGGTCGCAGATGCGGATAGGGCCAGTATGGCCTAGTTCGTAGAAGCGGACACCGTCTCTGAGGGGTATGTCCGCAGAAGCAGAAGCGCAGCTGCGCCTGTTTCGGGCGAATTTGGAAGAGATTTTCAAGGAGTTGATCGGGTAAGTGATTTTAACTCGGATTTGACTATTATTCATGACTCCATCATTATTTTTAACATTTAATTAGTGATTTGAGTTGGAAAAATTGGAAAATTTTGTGAAAACTTCCTAAGCTATAATTTGAGGATTTCAAGTCAATTTGAGGTCGAAATTGAATAAATTAATATGGTTGGACTCGTTATTGAATTATGTTCAGATTTTAGGTCGGGTTCCGAGATACGAGCTCGGGGGGTGACTTTTTGATTTTCTTTAAATATTGCAACTTTATTATCCGAAATAGTTTCCTAAGTATCTTGCCAACTTTGTGTGAGCAAAATACCACTTAGGATTTGGGTTGCTTGTGCTATTTGTGATATGTGAAAGTCGTGTATGCAAGGTGACGAGTGGGTACACGGGCTGTATGTGGTATTTGACCGGTTTAGGCTATTTGGACTCTTTTAATGCCTTTAATTGAATTGTCATAGCATGTTATATTTTTCATTTTTAGTCTTTGACATTGTTAACATTTGTTCCACCTTTTACTTGTTATTTGCTCTTATATGCTTTGGTTGAAGTTATTGTCTTCCTTATTGTCTGTTACTTCTTCAATTGTTGAATTATTTACTTAAAGTTGCTGTTTTTTTTTGATTGTCGATATTCTTGTATGCATTGTGGTTGAGCCATGGGCTATTTGTTGTAGAATCATTAGTATTGTTGATTTTTTTGACAAGTTGTGGCATATGAGAACTTATGGTCGTTATGTGATATTAATATCGGCGGTATAAGGATAGGGGTTAATGTGTGGCATGAGGTGAGATTTATGTGCGTGTTGCTAGAAGGAAATTACTTAAAGCCACGCGACGACATAAGGTGGGCTAAAGTGCGTTTGGCTATTTCAGAAATTTTTTCTTCAAAACTAACTAAATCTAAGGCTCAAACAGCAGTATAAGGAAAGATTGTGATTGTGACTGTAAAATGAGATAGGCGGTACCTCGGTCTTGTTGTCTCTTAATTTACCTCACTTGTGTTCGTTTTCTTTTAAATTCAGTTGTAGCTTAACTTGTTGTATTTCTTTAGCCTCATTTCCTCATTCCATTATTACACTGTACCATACTTGATCAGCTTCTTTTATTGACCTCGTCACTACTCTACCGAGGTTATCCGTGTAGTGTACTCATACTACGCTTCTGCACATCTTTTGTGCAGATCCACTTTCAGATAAGATTGTTCAAGGTATACCTGTCGGCGTTCGTAGGCCTCGCCTTTTTCTATTGCATACTCTTTGTTTGGTTGTCAGCGATGTTGTTGAGTTTATTAGAGACTAGGTGCCATCACGACATCCTACGGTGGGACGTTGGGGTCGTGACAAGTTGGTATATCAAGTGACTCGACTGGTACAAAAGTCCTTATACCTTGCTATCCATACCTGAGAGGCGAAATAATGAAGTTCTGAACCCTCTCCCAGATTTCCTCACCCGATAATATTGGAGATTGCAAATCATGTTCAACTTTATTTTTTCTGAATGCATTCGTCATATAACGGAACTCATGATCCTCTGACAAGAACCGGCAGTGATAATCAAACCATGATTGCTTGTGACCATATTTTAAAGTGAACGCTTTACTATTTTTCATACAGTAAGGACAAACTAACTTTCCAACAATCATCCACCTAGACAATATTTTATACAGAGAAAAATCATTAATAGTCCATATTAAAGCAATACACAAGTTCAAATTTTGCTTAATTGATATGTCATATATTTCTACACCATTATACCACAACTATTTTAGATCATCGATCAAAGGTTGCAAATATACATCAATCAAACTTTTTAGATTATGGAGACCATGTATAATACAATTTAAAAATATATATGGACTTGTCATATACATCTTAGGGGAAAGATTAGAAGAGTATGAAAAATGGGCCAACATGAATATAGTATCGCAGAGACAGGAAACGATGTGAATCGATCGGTACACAAACTCAACCGAATGTTCCTTGATTCACTAGCAAAATCCCAATACGTCCTATCAAAATGTCTTTAACCTAGGTATAAGAGGTAAATAATGCATCGCCTTTATAGCGACCTTCTTCTAACTAAAACCTACTTAAAATGAGGCTTTTCAAAAAATTTACAACTTTTTAACTCTGCATCATATTTATAGTATAATATACAACCATCTTCACAATATTCAATTCTCATAGACGATAGTCTTAACTTAGAAACCAATCTTTTTTCCTTGTAGAGATCATCATGTAAGTTGATATTTAGTTCAACTAGTTCACTTATAAGGCAAAATAAAAGAGTTCATGGCCGCTTGAGAAATATTCCAGTGATTTTATACTTAGTAATCTAACTGCAACAGAGAACTTAAAGTGCGTACTCTCTTCACTTAGTGGACGACTAGCAACCTCTAATTGTTTATAATAACGCTTTGCTTCTTCATTAGGATCTTGTTCAACACTTTCATCAGGTTCAAACCGGGATTGCATCACAAAAGCATCTGCAACCAGATCATGAAATCTAGAATCTTGAACATTACTCTCCACTGTCCTACTACTTTCACCAACAACCATATTTTGAAATATGCCATTACTACCATCGATAAGTATAACTGTTAGAGAGTAGCAAGTTCGAGTAAACTCTTATTGCGTATCATTTTCTTTTACTTCTGAAATTTTACATTTTTGTATGAGCACGTGCATGCATATTCTCACTTGGTCAGTAGTCTGTTCGAGAATTTGAGTGGATCTTGCTGAAACAATTCTACTCGAACATAGGATAAAACGTCCAATCACTTTATTTTGATTTAGTCTATGAATCATTCTTGAGTTTAAGTGACTAAATAATCTGGATTATTGAGTCCATTAGTATATCTTGAGATCAAACGTCTAAGCGATTGAGTGTCTGTCTCTAAGACGCCTAAACACTAACAAATTATTTGCATTATTTAAAGATGAAGGTGTTTTAGTATTATTAGGATAATTATATTGAGTAGAATGTAAATTTCAACGTAATATGAGTCTTTAACCATATTTGACTAATAAACCGACTAAAATCGGTCGGTTTACTCAACATTAATTTTAATAAAATTTAGAACCAATATCGTTCGTTAAACTGAGAATTAATAAATACTAGTGTAGAAGAAAAAAAAGAACCGACCTTTTTGTCCAAAGGATTGACTTGTTAATTGCCGAAAGCGCCTGAAAATTTTTCCAGGTTTTTAATCGAAATTGGACGGTTTATTTTTAAATTTTATTGCAAAATATCGGTCAGTTTTTTGGAAATTATGTCAGAAATAATAGTTCCCGCTTTTAGGTTTATTTTTTTTTTAAAAAGAAAAATATAATTTTTGACTTTTCCAACCGACTTGGTCGTTAATGTGCGGACGGTTTTTCCGAATTTATAGTAGTTTAAGGGAATTTTGCATTAGGAAGAAAAAATAGAAGAGCTAACTAAGCCAAACTCGACTAGGACTCGGTTGCATAACTCCTTTTCACTTGGATCAATTTGGTGTGCAATAAAGCTTAATTGGATTGATCCAAATTTAACTCACCTGAATACTACAACAAATTTTGATTGAATTCAGCTCAACTCGCGAAAGAAGGTTGGAGGAAGGACTCTTTTTAACTCAAGCTTTACAAATGCTCTAGTTGGCCAAGATTAGTTGGGCCACCAGTCAAACATTTAAAATGAAGAGAAATTTTCAGAAACCACTATTGTTTGGTAGCTACTAACTTCTTATATCTATCATATACATAATTACTTTTTATAACTACTATTTAATTGTTACGGTAGTGTATTCGCTGTATTCGTGCTGCTGTATCCATGAATACAGCGGCAAAAAGCGCCTCAGTAAAAAGCACCTAAAATCAGGGTAGTCCAGCTGTACGCGCATGTATTAACATGTATTCGCGCCATGTATTCATGAATACAGTAACGACAATCACCTTAAAAATAGGTATGTCCAGCTGTCTAAGAGAGGAAAAACATAAATATCGTATTTCATGCCTCATTGTAGTATATACCATAAATTGCTATAAAATATAAAAAGTAGCTATAAAAAATAATATTTTAAAATAAATTTAGTTTTAAATAAATAGGGTGTATACTTTTGAGGAGATACAATTTCCTAAAATCAAATATATATACTCTACTACTTAGATTTGTTTCATCTCAACGCGTATTGTCCTCTCTCCACAGCTGACTCCCAACATTAAGAAATCTCAGCTATCTGTTAGGACTGGACCCGTTTAATTCTGTTGGAATAAAGATTTTTCCAAACAGAAGGTGTTCCTATCCGCCCCATTATACTCCACTACCAGAATTGGACGTTTTCAAACGGGAATGGACATTGGCCCGGGGGGAACACAACTAATGTAGCCATGGTTCATATCGAGCTTTACTACTGGGTTTGTGAAGGTGGTGGCAGTATGCAAGAGCATTGGATTGTGCTGTGAAAACTATTAAGGCTCTTTTTTTCTGAGCTATGGAGTTTTTCCAATGTCCCCTTCACTTTCTGAGCAGTGCTCGGATGCTGTAAATTAGAATTTTATAAGTCAGATAATCATTTCATTAAATCATCAAGATGCTTAAGAACATGCATAATGTGTTTATGGACTCTTCTTATCTCCTATCAAACGTACTGAATTATCTATATAACAAGGTATTCTTTTTCTTTTTAACACAAAAAAGTCCCTGTGTCGACCTTGGATTCCCAAAACAACCTAGAAAGGTGAACAGGATTGGCAAACTTAAACGGCTTGAAACAATAAATTTTAAGCAATAACCAGGAACCTAACTAATCATGTCTTCCAAAAATTCTCTAGTGTGGATAGCATCCAACTTTTAGAAAACTATCTTATTTTAGGTACTTCAGGGACATCATTCCTCTAATTGACACTCGAAACAGTGTTGCAAGATAATTTTACACCAATTATCAGCTTTGTGTAATCAAGCAAAATTCGGTTTAGTGGCACTGCAAACAAATGCATTACACCTCAGTTGATGGATGACCTGTACATATTTGGCCCAACAAATTCTCAGAACTTCGAGTGAGGCAACATTGGCATCACAATCAGTTCTCAAGGGACCAATCAAGATCATATGCAAAAAGCATGCTCATCATCTTCCTATCTGGTCCGCAAGCATCTTTCTGATAATCATGTGGCATTCTGTAGAAAAATAGGGTAAAAATAGATGTGATGATACATCGTCTCAAATATGTCCTTGGAGGAAGCAGAATTCAACCCCACTTGGGAAAACTCTCTGGTTTTCCTCTTTCAGAATTTGGAAGGTCTTAAGATTTTGTTCCTTGATCTGGTTTACGAAGAACTTGATGGTTATCTGATTCACTCTTGTCAGATGTTTGACTTGGAGATTTGTCCAGAGAGTGCTGAGATTCAGACCCTTACAGGCTGATCAAAATTTCCGTTGTCAAGATTTAGGAGCTCATTTGTAGCTGGAGTCGATGTTCCTTCAAGTAGAGCCTGTTTGTTAGCTTTGACAATGCATTGTAGCATTGCAAGGAGCAAATTCTCCGGAAGCAAAAGATATGAAGGATAAATAGATTTTATTAAAAAAGGTACACAATATATATAAATACAATACAACTTTTATTTGTAGGCATGCTTTCTTATGTAAAATACCAATGTTAAGAGAAACAAGATCTTGCCATATGCACAAAAAATAGATGAATCTGCCTGTTCAACTTCCTCACCAACCAAAAGTTAACGTTCAATGATTTAAAGTGTCTAACCAAGGCGATCTGAAAAATATGAATGTTTGATCCAGGGATATGAGAAGAAAAGGAAGGCTTTTGTCCAATTAGCTAAGCAGAAGCTATTCTATCCTATGAAATTACACCAAGTTCCTCAACCAAAGATTTATCAGGCTTTCAGCTCATTCAAAAAACAAAAAATCCTAACTTCCTATGTACATTTGTGGACCAGATTTTCTGGCACTGGTTGAAGGCCCCTTGCCCATTCCCGCTTCCAGAGACGAGGAAGTGACCAAAGCCACAGAAGATTTGGGACTGCTTGATGAATCTGATTGCTTACTCTGAGGTAGGTGTTTATTTCCTGAAAACTGAGATTCATTCTTCTTGTCCTTGTCACAATCTGCCTTGTTTGAACAAGTCTGATGCTGAAGATGTTTTATTTACAAGTACATTGGTCATAAACCTTAATACATTGATAATCCATGAAATATTAAAGGAATTTTTTTTAGGCATCTATATCAAGCTGAACAAAGGCATACTAACTTAAACATGAAAAAATCACAATAAACTCAAGTAATGATTCCAAATTCACATAAGGTATATTAAAAAAAGTCAAGCTAAACATTACCTATATTTATACTGCCTACAGTAACAAAATAGAAAGTGAAACTAAGGGTGCTTGAGATTAAGTTTTTTCCATTCTATTGGCATCTTTTGACTAAAAGTGGACCAAGTTTTTTAAAGACAGGAGAGGTGTTTAAAATAGCAACACATTGAAATGCTCACAGGAATTCAGGCATGTGTTCAGATACACACACACACGTCTGGAACTGTAAAGGGAATTGTTTCAAGAATATACAAGAAGTACAAATACATATCTGCAAATGAAAAACTCTCTAGCTATGTTGTGCGGACTCTCCAAAATGCTGCCGCACCCATGTTAGATTCTCCAACAATATACTACTTTTGGAGGATCCAACACGCACCCGATGACGTTTTCAAAGAGTCCAAACAACATAGCTCTCTCGTACACCTCAACAGTGTCGTTTTCCTTTTCAATTCAGTAAATGTTCAATTTTCGGATAGATATAACTGATATTTTATCCACTTCTTTTTGGAAAAGATTTGCATGTTAAGACATGTCATACATTGAGCACAAAGTTTGTATTGTGCAAAATAACTTTCCTTTGATATGAGGAGATGATAAGAAAAATGGGCAAGGAGCATCTTCCATTCCGTTTTATCGACCATTTCACGGAAATGAATTCGCTGTGGAAATCTTTGTCAAAGGAAATGCACAAAGATCCTCTGAATGAGGTTCAGAACTTGGTTCTGGGACTACATTCCGTACTTCAAACATCAATTACGAGAAAAATTGACGGGTCATGCATACAGCATATGGGGTGGTACATTCTAAACCATTTATACATAAACAGTCAAGATGCCGCAGTAGTATGACAACATCCCTCTGATAAAGAATTATCAGAAGAGTAAGATGATTATCGTTTTCAATTGCATGGTTAAACAGTTTGCACTCCTTTTTCTGACAAGACATCGTAATGATTAATGGAGAGCTTGATGATGTAGTACAGAGATTCAATAAAATATCAACCATCCAAATTTGCCATACTCGACCAATTCAGCTGATTAGCATGATTTTGCAGTTTTCTACCTTACATTATTGCTAAGACAGAGTACTCTGTTTTGGTCAAAAGACAATGAAAAACATGTACCTCATCTCTTGTTGACTTCTCAAGATTTTGTGAAGTAGCATTAGTTTCCACATCCTTCTGTTTATCGCTGCTGCACCAATGTCAAGTTGATGAAAAATAAGAAACCAAAATAAAGCAGGATACGTTGAAATGAAATGCTAAGTGGTCTCATGATTTTGAAGCATCAAAATGCCCTTGAAACTAAAACCTACATGCTAAAAGGCTTTGTGCACAAGCATCCAGAAAATAAAAATGCTCATAATGGAGACAAATTTAGCTTTGAGGCAAGCATCATTCTGTCCTTGCATTTTCTTTCTTTTTATTTTATTAAGAAAGATTAATTAGCAAGCTTGCAGAAGTAGGAAGTTAGATAGCCATAATAAGTAGAGATAAACAAAGTTTGACCAGAAACAGGAAGGTCATGAAGCAAATCTGAAACAAGGAGGAAATGATGTGAACCTTACTTTTTTCCTTGATAATTTAGTCTTTGCTGAAGTTGGTTTCCCACATCACGACGTAGTGTGGAATTTTGTTCACCTTGTTCATTACGCTGCAGTCTAAGATCCTCATCCCTCTGTTTGGAATTGATATCTGCCTCTGCTTGACCAATCTCCGCAATCTCTTCCTTCAACCATACCACAAACAAAATGATCACTTCCAGCATAAGCCAGCCATTCACCACAAGTGACTAGATAAACTAACCATTCCATCAATACTGGAAGAGACGGGTGACGTGACCAAAGACATGTTAACTCCAGCTTCCAGAAGTTTCCTTAACTCCCTCTCCTTCAGTCTGTTTAAGGGAAAGGCTAACACTATATTTACTATTCCAAGACAGTAATCGCTAAACGAAAAATAAATACGTAAAAATTAATAGTCTCAGTTTAGCTATTTAGATGGAAGAATTTTCATGGAACTTTAACAAGACCATCATTCTGAATCAACACTTCCACATTAGGAATGATATGTTGTTAGGATCTTGTAAATATTGTTAGGATTTTATATATATACATCAGTTAGGCTCATTCAGATTGATTCCTTTCCTACAATTATGTACATTTGATTCTCTTTGCTTTCGTAGAACACGTAGACGTTATTATGTAAGCTTCAACAGCTTGAGGGAATAATCTAAGCAGTGTTTCTCTCTCAATATTTCTTTCTTGTTTCAGGCCTCACATGGTAACTGAGCATATGTGATGTAACTCCCTGTAAAGTTTTGAATATGTTTAAGTTAGACTTGTTCTTGATTTTGTGTTAAATGCATGATATTACGTGTAGATGGTTATATATAATGTTGAAAAACATGTTTGGGACAAAGATATGTATATCGGAGATGTATTAAAGTGAGAATGGTAGCCAAAGGGGAGGAATAGCTGACGTCAACTTGGAAATGCGAATGAGGGAGAATGTTATGCCCCGTAGCTTTATTTCACTATGTCTTACATTCATTTTCATGTCCTAAGTTGTGAAAATAGGTGCATGACATGTTGAGAAGCGTGGAATATCTAGATCCTATGTTTGGAACGTGAAAAGGATGTCTAAGAATGGAGGGAGTTAGTTTGGAATGGTTTGAATAGAGCAAGGGGGGAAATGTCCAAAGTAATGCAGAGCAGTTCCTCTTAATGTCGGAAGACTATTGTTTCTAAAAGAAATTGTAGCAGTTTAAGTCTAGTTTCCAGCTACTATACTGAGGTTTCTAGGTAAGTTATGAGTGTTTTACTGAAGGGTCTTCGATTGGAGGAAAAGCGCAACCACGTCTTGCTGGCAATAGCTACTATAAGTGGATTACGCCCTTTTGCTCTGTCAAGGTCTAGAAGCTATAAAGGCTCCAAATTGGGAATTTTTGTCAAAACACAAGAGCAAGGGGCTAGGCCATGACCTGGAGAGCTGTTTTTCACCCAAAGATCAACTCCAACCACCAATGTATTTATGGTGTTTTAGAGTGATTCTAGTCCATTAATGATAGCCATAACATCAGAAACATGTAAATATTTGTCTAGATTTTTAAATCTCCCAAGAAGCAATGAAAAGTAAAAAAGTTAAATTTTTCCAGCAAGAGGTAAAACCTTTACTTGGGCTTCATATATACAAAATGTTAGAGGATTGTAGATGATTTATGATGTTTATTAGAAATTGTATGTGAGTTTAGAATGAATACCAACTCTAGGTCATCAATGGAGATTGTTGAGGTATTAATGGTGGTTTGAATGGTGGTTGTAGATATGGATGGATCTTGCAGGACCATAAATGCTACAGAAAGCCTATGCGATACAACATGGTAATGGTTAGGTTGAGTAGAGATTTCACCCTAAGTTGTGAAATTGGAATTGGGTGGCTTAAGGCCAATACCCAAGGGTTGAATCAATGGATCGAGCGTTACATGACATGCTTGAGTTATAAACTATGTGAATTGTTTTTGTGTGCCGAGATTGAGGTAAGCGGAGACCAACTTTCCTTGAGGCATTTTCTCTGAAGTGCATGTTCTAAATGCTTCTGAACAAGATTTGCAATGTGAATGTATGCTCGTGTGGGCGAGAGAGTGTACCTCGCAGGCTCGCACCATGGTTTGTGAATAAATTGCATCAGCAAGCCATCTTATGAAGTACATAAAATGAATTGAATCCTCATATGATCTTGAATTATGTTTTATGGAAGACAACTTGCAAAAGACCTCAGTTATGATTTCATGAAATGAATATTCTTGCTTTTATTGGATCTAATAAGTGATATGATTATGGAAATGTGACATGACGCCATAGTGCCATGTTTTAAATAAAATTGTTGAGGCTATGTGTGCCATTACTTGAATATGGATGTTGATATTTCGGAAATCCAATGGGTATGCATGCATAAGTTATGAATGGTATTCAGGAGTCCGAACAGGTACCATACCTAGTATTGATATGTACATATATAAAATAATATTCGGAAGGGCGAATACATAAATGCTATGATTTGAAGACAAATGTTGGCATTTGGAAGCCTAGATGGGTAAGATACCTAGAAATTGTAGTATATTATTCCTTACAAGTGCAGGTGTGCAGTGCAATGCCACGCGCTAGACTCTACGTCATCCTATTTTTTATAAGCCGGACTTATGAGTCAGGTGGTGTTATATGAGTTTTTCAGGTGGTGTTATGTGAGTTTTTCCACGCCTTGGGAATCTTTATTATATTGGGATAGTTGAATGATGTAATCCCTTATTGGGATGTAGTATAAATATGATTGTGTTATAAACTATGTCTAAAAACTAGGAGTCCACCAAACAGTATAGAGAATCAGGTTCTCTACCAGTTCCCACGTAAACAAGCAGTAAGTAAAGAATACGCAATATTTACGTGGAAAACTCCATGCTCAAAGTATTTAAAACCACGACCTACCCCAGTAGGATTTCAACTCCACTAAACTGAGCAAACTTCATATTACAACCTATTGTAATCTAGGAATTAAACTATTAATCCCTTACCCCTTACAATAACTCTATCGTAAACCCTTTGCAATAACTTTATTACAAAGCAACACTCTTGACTAACTCTAGTCAAACAACCAAAACAATAATGGCTGAATAATATCCAACAAAATACGTGTAAAAAGTCGTGTAGGTATACAAGTAAAGAACAAAAGATAAAGACTCAACAATTTTAAGGACTCAAGACATCTTCAGTGTTGGAGTTGGTCCTTGTTTTGTAGCAACTTTGTTCTTGAGTGCACTCGGAGAAAACAGTGGCGGCTGACACTTGAGATGATCGGTTTTTCAGATTGTTAAGTGTGAGAAAGCACGGGAAAAAGAGAATATATTATTGATCTTCTTATTCAATACAAGAATAATACATATTCTATTATATACATATCTACAAAACTAACATAATATAGGTAAGTTCAAAATCATCTCATTCGCACTGCCTGCCGAATTGGCTCTTCTCTATGTAAAAGAGCTACCTTCTCGTTCAATAATTAAGAGAACTTCTGGAACAACATGCCAGGAATCTTGTGATTCTTTGCAGATGATACACCATCCATAGAATGTTTATCCTTGAACTTAACAAGATGCGTAATGTATGATAATATGCCTGCCAGCCTTCTCTTCTCCTCTTCATTCTACAATAAAGAATGAGTTTGACACTGGAAAAGGAAAATAGGAAACTGCTAGGTCTAATATGGCTATAGTGTTCACTGCTAATACAAGGAAAAAATAATAATAATAATCAATATATGCACATCAAACTCAACTATAGTGTAAACAAGACCACACTAGATCTGCTTACTGCTTTAAATTCAACTTTTAAGGATAAGAGTGGGGAAGCCCCGAATTGGTGCTATTTTAGAAGGTAGGAAAAGCAGAACCAAAATAACTATAGTGCAAGAAAGCAAGTGAGCAATCAACTTGTGCTCTGTGTCCTCAACTAGCAGAAACCCACTCTTTATTATTTAAAAAATCCATAAATCACGTAACTCATGACTCATTCACAATATGAAATTTCAATCATTTGTTTACCTGTATATGTTCCAATTTGTAGGATCTGTTGCAAACAAAGCTTGGATAAAGATCAGGTTTCATTTCTGCTCCAGCTTCTGTGAGCTTCAAAACATCCAAAAGATAATCCCACTCTCCTTCGAGAATAATCCTGTTCAGTGGATATGCCAACTGTGGCACCGTGGCTGCCAGATCATGTGGTGGTATATTTCGAGCATTATCTGTGGTAACGGCTACTTCAAGAGCCTCTTTGTTTATTGCCCCTGCTATATTCCTGTCAAATTCCTCTTGATTTCCAGTATCTTCTTGTTGACGTAAGGAATCAAGCTTCCTAGCCTGGAAAGCAAACATCATAACTATATAAATATGGAAATACTCAACAAAAAAAAAATGAGAATGTTTTCACGATTATCTTTGTCATTAAACATAAAAATTTCCTTGTTTCATGCAAAGAAAAAAGTAGAGAATTTTTCCACAATGTTCCCTGTGCCTGTCATAATTCGTAGGGAAAATGGGAGGAACACACCTGTCTTATAGATTTCTTTGATGAGTACATTTGAGTTAATTCTCTCATTTTGTCATTCCTCTCTTCTGCAGTGAGTTCTTGCTTGACCGTATCTGGATCTTCATTTTCCGGTACATCTGACCCTCTAAAGGATATCGATAATAAAACAACTATTGCACTCATCGCCTGCTTATTGTTATTTAAAATCAGGATTTACAAGATCACCAAAGATGTGTGATAGCCTAGATATCACAACTATTGGTTAGACAACAAACTGCATTTATGTAAAATAAAATAAACATTCCAGTTTCAAAATGGTAAGACCACTTAAACTTCCTTCGTAAGAAGCCTTAACCAAACAAATTAGCACACAGGGAAGCACATAGCACTACGTTAAGCAAAGCAAAGAACTCTCTGTTTAATGATTACATGAGTCGAATTGCTTTTTTCTGTTATCAAATTGATCCTACAATAACAAAATTCACTTGATTGATATATGTACATACACCAACTAATTCAACATAAAATTTAAGACATTTCATCAAATCACGGAGTGAAGAGATTCTACTTGTCTCCTAAACTAAAATCTTGGTGAACAGAGACTAGATTTCTCGTTTGTAATTTCCTATCTTGGTGGGAGGGAGATAAACATATCTCATGTTAACAATGAGTCAAACGAGTTTCACCCCTTTTTCCTTTTCATTCAACCAAAACTATAAGAATGATACAGATCAATTACGATAAATGTTCCGCCCAATCAAAGTTCGAGTGGCATCCGATTTTGACCAACTACAAGAGTACAACCAGTCATACAGCAACATATTCACACCATCTGTTAATTACTTAATTACTGTGTTAATCTAATAATATCTCAGCAGGACTATGCTAATTACTGTGTTAATCTAACATATCCACACCATTTGTTAATTACTTAATAACTGTGTTAACCTAATAATATCTCCACAGGACTGTGCTAATTATTGTGTTAATCTAACATATTCACACCATCTGTTAATTACTTGATTACGTTAGCTTGACTGGGATTTGATATTTTTTCATTCCAGTGAATTTGTGAAAAGAAAAGCATATTTCCATCTCTGATTGAGCATCTACAAAGATCAGAAGGAGCCAATTAGCAAAAACTACTCTGCCCAATCACAGCCAAAGAAGCAAAATACCTTCTTTTTACTCACCAATCACACAATATATCCGTCAGAACCATTTACCTTGTTTGCTGTAGTGGACAATATTAAATCCTATATTTACTCACTTTTCGAACAACAAAAACCTTCTGAATCAACTTCAATTTGTTTGCTGCAATGGGGATAATTCCTCTTAACAAAATAGCTTTTTCTTACTCGTCAATCAAAGACAATAGCCAAGAAAAAGCAAATTGACCTTGTCTGCTAAAACAGGTATATTTCCTACTGATAAAATACCTTTTTTTGCACCTAAGGGTATGGGAAATTGGTCGATGAAGTGAGAAAAGAACCATGAGGTCCTCGGCTCGCTTCAGGTATTTGGTGAATAGACGAGGTGCCCGAGTCTCTGGAATTCTTCAGCAGCCAAAACACATAAGCCATCGATGGCT